>CM046789.1:35104563-35114563 GCA_025617405.1 Perca schrenkii | reverse complement strand
CATGCAGTACATAATAATATGTACATAATATATGCATATGTAATACGTAATAATAATACTATGTACGTATATAATAATATGCATACATACGTAATATATGCATGCGTAATACATACATGTAATACATAGTAATACGTAATACATATACGTATATATATGCATGTATATACGTAATACATGCAGTAATAATAATACATAATAATATGTACGTAATAATAATATATGCATATACGTATACATAATATGTATGCATATATACATAATATATGCAATAATAATAATAATACGTAATAATATATATATAATATATACATACATAATATATGCACGTAATGTATATGCGTATATGCATACGTAATAATAATACGTAATATATGCGTATATATGCACGTACGTAATAATAATAATACACGTAATAATATATGCATATGTAATGTGTAATATATACACACATACATAATAATGTAATAATAATAATAATGTGTAATAATATGTAATACGTACATATACGTAATATACGTACGTATATAATGTATATAATGCGTATGTATACGTATACATACGTACATAATAATATATATGCATACGTATACATGCGTAATACACGTACGTAATAATATGCACGTACATGTAATACGTATGCAATAATATATAATAATACATATGTACATATATGCATAATGCACATAATATGTAATACGTACGTACGTAATCGCACGTAGTATGTAATACGCACGTACGTATATATGTACGTAATAATAATAATAATACGTACGTAATACATACAATAATAATAATAATATGTAATAATAATATATATGTATATGTAATAATGCAATACGTACGTAATGCATATAGCATATGTATATACGTACATAATATATGCATATGCATAATACGTATACGTACATATATACATACAATACGCACATGTAATAATACGTAATACGTATGTAATACATAATAATAATACGTATGTAATAATAATAATACGTATATACGTAATAATAATACATAATACGTAATAATAATACGTAATGCAATACGTAATATATGCATATACGTAATAATATACATATATACGTAATATATAATAATACATACATATGTAATAATACGTAATACATGTAATAATAATATATACACGTAATAATAATACATAATAATAATATGCACGTAATAATATGTAATACATGTATATATGTAATACATACGTAATAATATATAATAATAATGCAATAATAATAATAATACATAATATATACGTAATAATAATAATAATAATACATAATAATAATATGTACATATATAATATATAATACATATATATACGTAATAATAATAATACATACGTAATAATAATACGTAATATATATGTACATATATGCGTAATAATAATATATAATGCATATATGTAATAATAATGCATATGCATACATACATACGTAATAATACATGCATATGCAATACGTAATAATATATACGTAATATGCAATAATAATAATACGTAGTATATGCATATATACATACATAATAATACGTATGCAGTAATACATACATATGCATGTATATAATACGTAATACGTAATATGTAATACGTAATACATATGCATAATACGTATAGTACATGCAATATGCATATATGATACATACATAATAATATATACATGCATGCATAATATATAATAATACACGTATATAATACGTATAGTAATAATAATATGCAGTAATATATATATACACGTATATACATATATACATATAATAATAATAATATATAGTAATATATAATAATATATAATAATAATATATATATATGTAATAATAATACATAATACATGTATATAATATGTATATATATATACACATACATACATATATATATACATACATATACATATACATATACATATACACACACATACATACATACACATATACATACATACATATATACACATACATACATACATACACAAAAAAGTTTTATAACACCCCAATTGTTTGTTTATTTAAATTGTAGCAGTTCAATTTCAATGAATAGCTTGAAATGGTACAAAGGTAAATGGTGAACTGCCTGAGGTTAAAAAAAAAGTAAGGTTACCCAAAACTGAAAAAATAATGTACATTTAAGTATTTTACAAAAAGGCCTTTTTCAGGGAACAAGAAATGGGTAAACAATATAAAAGCTGTTCTGCAGCAATGGAGGTTGATCAATCTTTGAAAGTTGGTGCTATCAATTCTCACAGGTGTTCCAACTTGTCTGGATTACTTACAACCCCCTCTGTATAAAAGTATTGTTGGAACACACTGTGGTACCATACCCTCCTGAGCATTATTTGAACAGTATTGTACAGTATTCTTCACCATCAAAAGGCACTTAGAAACTGGGGGAAACTGACAGAAAGAGGTCTGGCAGACCCAAAGCCACAACAGAATGATTCAACAGCTTGTGTGATAGGTGGCTCACAGGACAACAGCTTCAAGCACAGCTTAATAGTGGTCGTAATAAGCAAGTCTCAGTTTCAACTGTAAAGAGAAGACTTTGAGCTGCAGGTTTGATAGGTCGACTTGCAGCAAGAAAGCCATTGCTAAGACGTCAGAAAAAGAAAAAGAGGCTGGCCTGGGCCAAGAAACACTGCCAATGGACTACTGAAGACTGGAAGAACGGGTTATGGACTGATTAATCAAAATTTGAAATCTTCGGTTCATCATGCAGGATTTTTGTACGCCGTCGAGTAGGCGAAAGGATGGTTCCTCAGTGTGTGACATCAACTGTCAAACATGGAGGAGGAAGCATGATGGTCAGGGGCTGTTTTGCTGGATCCAGGGTCGGTGATTTGTACAGAGTGAAAGGCACCCTGAACCAAAACGGCTACCACAGCATTTTGCAGCGCCATGCAGTACCCTCTGGTATGCGCATAGTTGGTCAGGGGTTCATCCTACAGCAAGATAATGACCCAAAACATAAGTCCAAGCTATGCCAGAACTACCTTAGGAAAAAAAAAAAAACATTGAGTGGCCAGCACAATCACCAGACTTAAACCCCATTGAGCTGGTTTGGGATGAACTGGACAGAAAAGTGAAAGCAAAGCAACCTACAAGTGCCACACATTTATGGGAACTTCTGCAACAGAGTTGGGAAGAACTTTCTGAAGAATATTTGATTTCCACTGTAGAAAGAATGCCACGAGTGTGTTCAGCTGTTATATCTGCTACTTTGAGGAGTCAAAAATTTAGAATACATTTTGGTTTATAAATTGATTCTAGGCCGATTCCAATTTTCATTGAGTTAGGCCAGCCGATACCGATTTTAACCGATTCCGATTTCATTTTTTCTAACCACTTTACAGCACACGCAAATATTTATTGTCTATCTTTTCTTTAATAGAACATTAAACAGAATAGCCGCTAGCTGCTAGGCTAATGTGCAATGGTAAACACACAGAATATGGTACACGCACATAGCAGAGCTTGCAAACTGTGTTTTTTTGTCAGCAACGCGAACATTGTCAACATAACTCACTGGAAATCCAAAATACTTTCACACACTTCAGTGAAAGAGGAGGGGGCTCAAGTTCTGTCGATGGGTCTCCAGCATCTGCAGTTGCCATGCTATCTTTTGACAGGCTCTAGCTAAGTTACAGGAGGTTGACTGACTCGCAGCACTTCAACACGTGTTTTGTTTTCCGCTCGACAAGCCAACCGGACGTGACATGGGGGCATGGCAGTATCGACGATTCCATTATTTTATTCGAGATTATATATAAAAAACATTCTGGGTGGGTCCCATCTCTCAGCAGCTGGTTCAGTTGTGCTGTCAGGCGTTCAGGAAGTGCAGTCAGCTTCTTTAGCCAGTAGGTGTGGATCATATCAGGCCCTGGTGCCATCCAGCTTTTCATGTGAGACACTCTTCTTGGATGTCTGCCATTGTAATGGCTACTGGGTCTTGTTCTGGGAGGTTGCTTTGGTCTGCTCTTAGATCCACTAGCCACTGGACATTGGTGTTATGTTGCCTCTTTCACCCATATGTTTTTCCAGTACTATTCAATCTCAGTATTGCTGTTGTAATGCCGCTATCTTGCCACTGAGAGTAGACTTTACATGGTTCAGTGGAGAACATCCTGTTTATTCTCCTGGCTTCTACTTCTGTAGCGTACCTCTTCAGGCGGGTAGCCAGTGCTGAGAGTCTTTGTTTGGCAGTCTCCAGTGCCTCTGGTATGGTGTACTTCCTAAGTATTACTTGCCTCATCCCACCTTTCTGTAACTCTGATAGCTGGCTGACTTCCCTCCGTGTTGCCTTGATCTTAGCTTCATGAAGGGTAATGCTCCTTATGGCCTATGTTCATCTTGTAGCCAAGCATCTCTAGGATCACTGTTGATGTAGTGTATATCAGCTTGTTGGTTTCAGTGATGGTCTCAGTAGGCATAGTATGTAGCACTGCATTCACACCTTATAGCAGACCTTTTGAGGGTACTAGGCCTGTAACAATTATTATATAATTGTCTAACCCCAATTTTTTTTCATGTAAATCGTGGTTTCTTTGTTTATTTGCAATTAAAGCATTAGAACATTTTTTAAATGAGATTGGTCACACTTATGTTTGCATCCATAAAACATGTTACAATACCACACACAATACCTGCATGCACCCTGTAGCGTCAAAGAACAGTATCTATCCTTATGGATATTGGATTTCTACCAGAGGAAGCCCCACCCGCAGTTGCAAGTCACCTTTCAAATGTTAAAAAATCCACTGCAGCATGTGTTTTAGTAATGTATCGTTAGTCTCTCTATTGTGTATAATCTACTTCTGTGCTTTGTCAATTAGAAACGTTAACGTAAATGACGGAGCTGTAGTGGAAACAATTGCCATTCATAATGCTAGCGTAGTTCCGCTGGGATTTGGGCTTTTACTTTTCTAATCTATAACAACTTGTTTGCTAACATTTGTTAAGATCCTAAGGGGTATGACTGTTGATGGTAATTGTTGATTTTGTTTAGATATGCTAAGTATATAAGTTAATATTGGTGGGACTGTTGACTAAAGCTAAGCAAGAGGCAGCTTTCACTTGTTGTCATAGCAACTCCAAATATCCCCAGCTGTAGCTGTCTCAAGCCAGAAAAAGCAAACCTGCTATATTATTTTGTTAATGATTAATACTTTGTTTTTTATTGATGAGAATAAATGTTCTATTGTCAAGTTTACTTCATAGGGTGTGTACTTGTGTTAATACATTATCTGGGTCACATACACATTTAATTTGTTTGAACAAGTAATAAATGAATATTTTTTATTTGACTGAAAGAGAAAATTATTTTTAAATTCTAAATAATGACAACAAAACTGTCCACATGATAACATTTTTGTAAAGAGATGTTATGGCGGGGCTTTTGCATTGGACTGTATTATATTGTACAGGCATACACTGTACAACATGTACCCAGTAATCCCTTCCTAAAAGTCCCATCAGCTCTTTCCTACAGAGGAATCAGGGGAGACTTTATCCAATAATTTAACTAGGCTAACTTTCTAAAATGGGCAATTTAACCCACACTTTATGTAGTGACTGGCCAGATGTGAAAGTGGGCAGGATTTGAACTTCTAGCTTTCTTTTTTTTTTAATCTTCACACAACTATGTCTGTCACTTTGTGTTTAAACAAGAGTGCAACACCATGGATGCCTTCAAGTGTGTGCTAGCAGTCTATATGCAACAACTAAACTATGAAGCTATTGCTTCACTACCAAACAGCAATCAAAAAAATCTTTCAACAGTAACAAAACTATTGAACCCCACTCACCATGTTGTTGACATTTTTGAGGATGGTGGTGAGGCCACTGATGACGAGGGAGAACTTGTACTTGGAGATATTGATTAGACATTCCTTGTTGTGCTCTGTGCTGACTTTGGTGTGGGTGTTCTGGTGTCCAACTTTAATGGGAAGCTGAAGAAAAGGCAAGAGGATGATGATTAACATACTGTTATGGTATAACATTACAATGAAGTCAATTCATCCTTACGGAATGTTATACTGTTTCAAAGCTTAATCAGCTTTGTTACTTTTATTATGCTGCTATCATCCCATGTGTTAAATGAAGTAGATTGAAGCAATTCATTCCTCGATGTGTGCTATATTGACCAAGAAAGCTGCAAAATCTGTTCTTTCTGCATCTAGCCACATCATTTGAAGTCACAGTGACATAGTTGGAGGCAAGGAAGAACTACAGACTATTTCAGCTTGGATTTCGCCTCCAGGTAGCCAGGGGACTTGGATATTCAGCCACAGGCTATTTATTCAAGCCAGTACATGGCTGAAAAAATGCATTAGAGAGAAGCTGCAGTGGAGAGGATATGGCCGGCGGGGACCCTCCAGAATCTGAGCTGCCAACTGATAATGCCCTACGACAGAAACGGAATCATTCTGCTGCAATGAATGTCAGCATAACAAGCATTCAAGTAAATGCATTTAGTCCCATCTGTGTTGTTTTTTTGACAACAGCAGTGACCAAGTGCTAGTTCGTGTCTTTAACTGCAGAATGTACAACAATTCCCTCCAAGAGCAACAGTAAAAACAAACTGGCTCATAAAATTATAAAGTGCCGACTTGAATCAGAATTGTTAACAAGTGTCTGCCAGTTTGACCCACTCCAGATAGATTTCACTGTAATCCCAATAAGAACCTTGCAGGCTGTAAAGAAAATCAAGCCTCCATAACCGTGGAGAGCTGTCATATATGGCATACGTGCGTTTGTGTCATTGAGGTTGATGAGGGGCTGTAGCTGGTGCCGACTCATCCTCTTGGTTTAATTCCCGGTAGACCGGCCACTGTTTGGTTTTAATCAAAAAAATTTGTTTTTTTGCACAAAGTGACAAGGGCAATAAAATACAAGGAAGTCCTGTGATAATGTTCATGCTTGGTTTTATAAAGTAATTCGCAATATTTCCCTGTTTCGCCCAGGCTTGGGCTTTGGTATGCTTCTGTACCGAGACATGTCGTTTTTTTCCCTCTATTGCATACGCTATAGTCTAGTCATTTTTTAAATGACAAAAAACATTGCTCATTGTTTTGAACAGTGTAGAACAAAAGATACGAAAATCACTGCCAATTTTAAAACAACTCAAATTGTGCAGAGGGAATTATTTCCAACGGTCAATATTATATTACTATACTACTATTACAATTTTCAGTCCTTTTTTTCTCCGATCAATAACCGGTAATTACTGGACAACGAAAACTCAGTTATAAGCCTACTTTTAGTAACCGCGATAGTAAAAAAAAATTTTCACACTATTATTATGGTTAAATTAGGGATGCACCGAATACAGATTTTTGGGGTTCGGCCGAATACCGAATCCACTAGCAAAGCTGGTAATAGTCGTCTGGTTAACACAAGTTTTAGCTGTGACTGTCCTTCCTTTGCCGTAGCTGAAGTTGCTGCATTTTGGCTGATTTCTGTAGATTCCTTCATGCACAACTCGTATTCTTTCGGAGGTTTCATATGCAAATTTTCTAACAGCAGCGATGTATATGGTTTAATAATAATTAGTGCTGTCAAACGATTAAAATATGTAATCGTGATTAATTGCATTAATGTCATAGTTAATTCGCAATTAATCGCACATTTTTATCTATTTTAAAATGTCCTTTGATTTCTTTTTGTCCCATTATTTTTTCTCAATTTAATGCTCTTATCAACATGATACGATAATTTTAAAACGGTGCCTGAACCGAAAGATATATACAGTACAGGCCAAAAGTTTGGACACACCTTCTCATTCAATGCGTTTCCTTTTTATTTTCATGACTATTTACATTGTAGATTCTCACTGAAGGCATCAAAACTATGAATGAACACATATGGAATTATGTACTTAACAAAAAAGTGTGAATAACTGAAAACATGTCTTATACTTTAGATTCTTTAAAGTAGCCACCCTTTGCTTTTTTATTAATAAGGGAAACAATTCCACTAATTAACCCTGACAAGGCACACCTGTGAAGTGAAAACCATTTCAGGTAACTACCTCATGAAGCTCATTGAGAGAACACCAAGGGTTTGCAGAGTTTGTGTCCAAACTTTTGGCCTGTACTCTCCCTGTGTGTGTGTGTGTGTGTGTGTGTGTGTGTGTGTGTGTGTATGTATATATATATATATATATATATATATATATATATATATATATATATATATGTATATGTATGTATGTATGTATATATATATATATATATATATATATATATATATATATATATATATATATATATATATATATATATATATATAAATAAAAGGAGCACCTTGTTCAATTGTATTTGTCTGTTCTGTATGTTCAAAAATATAAAACAAAAAGTTTATCTAAAAAAAAAAGGAGCACAAAACGGTGAAAAAAACCACTGGATGGGAAAAGGGTATTTTACAATTACAGTGAATGCACCACGAGGCTTGCGAGGCGAGCAACATAACATCATGACTGTGTTTTTCAGACAACGGCAGCTACAGTCCGGCGTTGGAGTCCTCTCCAGTGAAATACAGACACACATTACACCGTTTAGCTGTAAACATTTTAACCGTGTTTAATCCAGCTGCTAGCTAATATAAATAAAATATTATTATTTTTAAAATTTTCCATTTGGCTTTGGCTTTTGAATTTAATATTTGGCTTTTGAATTTCAATTTAACATTGGATTTTAATTTTCATTTAATATTTGGCTTTTGAATTTCAATTTAACATTGGATTTTAATTTTCATTTAATATTTGGCTTTTGAATTTCCATTTAACATTGCCTTTTCATTTGGACTTGACACATGTCAATGTAAATGAAGAGGCGTGGCCCAAAGGCTGGTAGGAGGGTCTGAAACGAAAAGGGTGCAGAGGCACCTTATGAGCAGCAGGGGGAGCTTACTGCTTACTGCAGCTTCACCACTAGGCTGGGTCTTGTTTCACATGATAGAAAATGATGATGTAAGCTAAACACAAACGACATTTCATGCAAGAACCGTGAAGTTTTTATGTAGTTACTATAATTGGGCCCGTGTTAGTGAGGATTAGATTAGGACTGGATTTAAAGCTGATTCTGGTTCCCAACTTTCGTCCCAGGTGTGTCTGTTTAAAACACGACTCAGACAACTTCTCTCTTTTGATGTTATATTTAATTAAGCAACAGTAGAAACATGGGTGTGGGTAGCTCTGCTTACGTGTGTTTGTGTGTGGTCAGATCTCGAGGACGCACACGCACACACACACACACACACACACACACACACAATCTCAACTGGATAGTCATCGTCCGAACTGCGACCACTCTTTTTTCTTTCTCTCACTTTTTTCTCCGGGTGGTGCGCGCGGTGTGAGGTGCGTGTCCGCACTATTCTCCAACATGTAGCCTACTCACAACAATCACTCCTGATTGACGGCCTTTTGTACAGCCCATGTAGGCTACTTTTTCAGACTTCCAGCAAACAGCGGTGTCTGTGAGCATCACTGGCGGCCAGCAGGGAGGCGATCCCGGCCCCCACCAGCTGGCTGTCCCGTCAGACTGAAGCTTCTGACAACATCGGAGAAAATGTGCAGTTGGCCATCAACGTTTGTAAAACTGCCCATATTCAAACTCTATACAGTTAATTTATCGCATAAAAGAGTCTCAATAGTGAATTTAGTGGTGGAATAGCAGATGAAAATTGTAAAAAGTTTCCAGTTGTTTGCTGCTGCTAATACGGCAAACTTCCGATCTAAATAGCCCATAGAATCGATTGCTTTTTTATAATAGCGCGGACACGCACCTCACACAGCGCGCATCACCCGGAGAAAAAAGTGAGAGAAAGAAGGAGAGGTCGCAGTTCGGACGATGACTAGGCTATCCGGTTGAGATTGTGTGTGTGTGTGCGTCCTCGAAATCTGACCACACACAAACACACGTAAGCAGAGCTACCCACACCCATGTTTCTACTGTTGCTTAATTAAATATAACATCAAAAGAGAGAAGTTGTCTGAGTC
>CM046789.1:34857063-35099563 GCA_025617405.1 Perca schrenkii | reverse complement strand
TATGTTTGCATCCATAAAACATGTTACAATACCACACACAATACCTGCATGCACCCTGTAGCGTCAAAGAACAGTATCTATCCTTATGGATATTGGATTTCTACCAGAGGAAGCCCCACCCGCAGTTGCAAGTCACCTTTCAAATGTTAAAAAATCCACTGCAGCATGTGTTTTAGTAATGTATCGTTAGTCTCTCTATTGTGTATAATCTACTTCTGTGCTTTGTCAATTAGAAACGTTAACGTAAATGACGGAGCTGTAGTGGAAACAATTGCCATTCATAATGCTAGCGTAGTTCCGCTGGGATTTGGGCTTTTACTTTTCTAATCTATAACAACTTGTTTGCTAACATTTGTTAAGATCCTAAGGGGTATGACTGTTGATGGTAATTGTTGATTTTGTTTAGATATGCTAAGTATATAAGTTAATATTGGTGGGACTGTTGACTAAAGCTAAGCAAGAGGCAGCTTTCACTTGTTGTCATAGCAACTCCAAATATCCCCAGCTGTAGCTGTCTCAAGCCAGAAAAAGCAAACCTGCTATATTATTTTGTTAATGATTAATACTTTGTTTTTTTATTGATGAGAATAAATGTTCTATTGTCAAGTTTACTTCATAGGGTGTGTACTTGTGTTAATACATTATCTGGGTCACATACACATTTAATTTGTTTGAACAAGTAATAAATGAATATTTTTTATTTGACTGAAAGAGAAAATTATTTTTAAATTCTAAATAATGACAACAAAACTGTCCACATGATAACATTTTTGTAAAGAGATGTTATGGCGGGGCTTTTGCATTGGACTGTATTATATTGTACAGGCATACACTGTACAACATGTACCCAGTAATCCCTTCCTAAAAGTCCCATCAGCTCTTTCCTACAGAGGAATCAGGGGAGACTTTATCCAATAATTTAACTAGGCTAACTTTCTAAAATGGGCAATTTAACCCACACTTTATGTAGTGACTGGCCAGATGTGAAAGTGGGCAGGATTTGAACTTCTAGCTTTCTTTTTTTTTTAATCTTCACACAACTATGTCTGTCACTTTGTGTTTAAACAAGAGTGCAACACCATGGATGCCTTCAAGTGTGTGCTAGCAGTCTATATGCAACAACTAAACTATGAAGCTATTGCTTCACTACCAAACAGCAATCAAAAAAATCTTTCAACAGTAACAAAACTATTGAACCCCACTCACCATGTTGTTGACATTTTTGAGGATGGTGGTGAGGCCACTGATGACGAGGGAGAACTTGTACTTGGAGATATTGATTAGACATTCCTTGTTGTGCTCTGTGCTGACTTTGGTGTGGGTGTTCTGGTGTCCAACTTTAATGGGAAGCTGAAGAAAAGGCAAGAGGATGATGATTAACATACTGTTATGGTATAACATTACAATGAAGTCAATTCATCCTTACGGAATGTTATACTGTTTCAAAGCTTAATCAGCTTTGTTACTTTTATTATGCTGCTATCATCCCATGTGTTAAATGAAGTAGATTGAAGCAATTCATTCCTCGATGTGTGCTATATTGACCAAGAAAGCTGCAAAATCTGTTCTTTCTGCATCTAGCCACATCATTTGAAGTCACAGTGACATAGTTGGAGGCAAGGAAGAACTACAGACTATTTCAGCTTGGATTTCGCCTCCAGGTAGCCAGGGGACTTGGATATTCAGCCACAGGCTATTTATTCAAGCCAGTACATGGCTGAAAAAATGCATTAGAGAGAAGCTGCAGTGGAGAGGATATGGCCGGCGGGGACCCTCCAGAATCTGAGCTGCCAACTGATAATGCCCTACGACAGAAACGGAATCATTCTGCTGCAATGAATGTCAGCATAACAAGCATTCAAGTAAATGCATTTAGTCCCATCTGTGTTGTTTTTTTGACAACAGCAGTGACCAAGTGCTAGTTCGTGTCTTTAACTGCAGAATGTACAACAATTCCCTCCAAGAGCAACAGTAAAAACAAACTGGCTCATAAAATTATAAAGTGCCGACTTGAATCAGAATTGTTAACAAGTGTCTGCCAGTTTGACCCACTCCAGATAGATTTCACTGTAATCCCAATAAGAACCTTGCAGGCTGTAAAGAAAATCAAGCCTCCATAACCGTGGAGAGCTGTCATATATGGCATACGTGCGTTTGTGTCATTGAGGTTGATGAGGGGCTGTAGCTGGTGCCGACTCATCCTCTTGGTTTAATTCCCGGTAGACCGGCCACTGTTTGGTTTTAATCAAAAAAATTTGTTTTTTTGCACAAAGTGACAAGGGCAATAAAATACAAGGAAGTCCTGTGATAATGTTCATGCTTGGTTTTATAAAGTAATTCGCAATATTTCCCTGTTTCGCCCAGGCTTGGGCTTTGGTATGCTTCTGTACCGAGACATGTCGTTTTTTCCTCTATTGCATACGCTATAGTCTAGTCATTTTTTAAATGACAAAAACATTGCTCATTGTTTTGAACAGTGTAGAACAAAAGATACGAAAATCACTGCCAATTTTAAAACAACTCAAATTGTGCAGAGGGAATTATTTCCAACGGTCAATATTATATTACTATACTACTATTACAATTTTCAGTCCTTTTTTTCTCCGATCAATAACCGGTAATTACTGGACAACGAAAACTCAGTTATAAGCCTACTTTTAGTAACCGCGATAGTAAAAAAAAATTTTCACACTATTATTATGGTTAAATTAGGGATGCACCGAATACAGATTTTTGGGGTTCGGCCGAATACCGAATCCACTAGCAAAGCTGGTAATAGTCGTCTGGTTAACACAAGTTTTAGCTGTGACTGTCCTTCCTTTGCCGTAGCTGAAGTTGCTGCATTTTGGCTGATTTCTGTAGATTCCTTCATGCACAACTCGTATTCTTTCGGAGGTTTCATATGCAAATTTTCTAACAGCAGCGATGTATATGGTTTAATAATAATTAGTGCTGTCAAACGATTAAAATATGTAATCGTGATTAATTGCATTAATGTCATAGTTAATTCGCAATTAATCGCACATTTTTATCTATTTTAAAATGTCCTTTGATTTCTTTTTGTCCCATTATTTTTTCTCAATTTAATGCTCTTATCAACATGATACGATAATTTTAAAACGGTGCCTGAACCGAAAGATATATACAGTACAGGCCAAAAGTTTGGACACACCTTCTCATTCAATGCGTTTCCTTTTTATTTTCATGACTATTTACATTGTAGATTCTCACTGAAGGCATCAAAACTATGAATGAACACATATGGAATTATGTACTTAACAAAAAAAGTGTGAATAACTGAAAACATGTCTTATACTTTAGATTCTTTAAAGTAGCCACCCTTTGCTTTTTTTATTAATAAGGGAAACAATTCCACTAATTAACCCTGACAAGGCACACCTGTGAAGTGAAAACCATTTCAGGTAACTACCTCATGAAGCTCATTGAGAGAACACCAAGGGTTTGCAGAGTTTGTGTCCAAACTTTTGGCCTGTACTCTCCCTGTGTGTGTGTGTGTGTGTGTGTGTGTGTGTGTGTGTGTGTGTATGTATATATATATATATATATATATATATATATATATATATATATATATATGTATATGTATGTATGTATGTATATATATATATATATATATATATATATATATATATATATATATATATATATATATATATATATATATATATATAAATAAAAGGAGCACCTTGTTCAATTGTATTTGTCTGTTCTGTATGTTCAAAAATATAAAACAAAAAGTTTATCTAAAAAAAAAAGGAGCACAAAACGGTGAAAAAAAACCACTGGATGGGAAAAGGGTATTTTACAATTACAGTGAATGCACCACGAGGCTTGCGAGGCGAGCAACATAACATCATGACTGTGTTTTTCAGACAACGGCAGCTACAGTCCGGCGTTGGAGTCCTCTCCAGTGAAATACAGACACACATTACACCGTTTAGCTGTAAACATTTTAACCGTGTTTAATCCAGCTGCTAGCTAATATAAATAAAATATTATTATTTTTAAAAATTTTCCATTTGGCTTTGGCTTTTGAATTTAATATTTGGCTTTTGAATTTCAATTTAACATTGGATTTTAATTTTCATTTAATATTTGGCTTTTGAATTTCAATTTAACATTGGATTTTAATTTTCATTTAATATTTGGCTTTTGAATTTCCATTTAACATTGCCTTTTCATTTGGACTTGACACATGTCAATGTAAATGAAGAGGCGTGGCCCAAAGGCTGGTAGGAGGGTCTGAAACGAAAAGGGTGCAGAGGCACCTTATGAGCAGCAGGGGGAGCTTACTGCTTACTGCAGCTTCACCACTAGGCTGGGTCTTGTTTCACATGATAGAAAATGATGATGTAAGCTAAACACAAACGACATTTCATGCAAGAACCGTGAAGTTTTTATGTAGTTACTATAATTGGGCCCGTGTTAGTGAGGATTAGATTAGGACTGGATTTAAAGCTGATTCTGGTTCCCAACTTCGTCCCAGGTGTGTCTGTTTAAAACACGACTCAGACAACTTCTCTCTTTTGATGTTATATTTAATTAAGCAACAGTAGAAACATGGGTGTGGGTAGCTCTGCTTACGTGTGTTTGTGTGTGGTCAGATCTCGAGGACGCACACGCACACACACACACACACACACACACACACACACAATCTCAACTGGATAGTCATCGTCCGAACTGCGACCACTCTTTTTTCTTTCTCTCACTTTTTTCTCCGGGTGGTGCGCGCGGTGTGAGGTGCGTGTCCGCACTATTCTCCAACATGTAGCCTACTCACAACAATCACTCCTAATTGACGGCCTTTTGTACAGCCCGTGTAGGCTACTTTTTCAGACTTCCAGCTAACAGCGGTGTCTGTGAGCATCACTGGCGGCCAGCAGGGAGGCGATCCCGGGCCGCCACCAGCTGGCTGTCCCATCAGACTGAAGCTTCTGACAACATCGGAGAAAATGTGCAGTTGGCCATCAACGTTTGTAAAACTGCCCATATTCAAACTCTATACAGTTAATTTATCGCATAAAAGAGTCTCAATAGTGAATTTAGTGGTGGAATAGCAGATGAAAATTGTAAAAAGTTTCCAGTTGTTTGCTGCTGCTAATACGGCAAACTTCCGATCTAAATAGCCCATAGAATCGATTGCTTTTTTATAATAGCGCGGACACGCACCTCACACAGCGCGCATCACCCGGAGAAAAAAGTGAGAGAAAGAAGGAGAGGTCGCAGTTCGGACGATGACTAGGCTATCCGGTTGAGATTGTGTGTGTGTGTGCGTCCTCGAAATCTGACCACACACAAACACACGTAAGCAGAGCTACCCACACCCATGTTTCTACTGTTGCTTAATTAAATATAACATCAAAAGAGAGAACTTGTCTGAGTCGTGTTTTAAACCGACACACCTGGGGCGAAGTTGGGAACCAGAATCAGCTTTAAATCCAGTCCTAATCTAGTCCTCACTAACACGGGCCCAATTATAGTAACTACATGAAAACTTCACTTTTCACTTGTTGCATGAAATGTCGTTTGTGTTTAGCTTACATCATCATTTTCTATCATGTGAAACAAGACCCAGCCTAGTGGTGAAGCTGCAGATAGATGCTTAACAGTGTGCTCCTCAGCAGTAAGCTCCCCCTGCTGCTCATAAGGTGCCTCTGCACCCCTTTCACCAGCCTTTAGGCCACGCCTCCTCATTTACATTGACATGTGTCAAGTCCAAATGAAAATGTTAAATGGAAATTCAAAAGCCAAATATTAAATGAAAATTAAAATCCAATGTTAAATTGAAATTCAAAAGCCAAATATTAAATGAAAATTAAAATCCAATGTTAAATTGAAATTCAAAAGCCAAATGAAAATTAAAATCCAATGTTAAATTGAAATTCAAAAGCCAAATGAAAATTAAAATCCAATGTTAAATTGAAATTCCAAAGCCAAATATTAAATGAAAATTAAAATCCAATGTTAAATTGAATTTCAAAAGCCAAATATTAAATGAAAATTAAAAGCCAATGATAAATTGAAATTCAAAAGCCAAAGCCAAATGGAAAATTTAAAAAATAATAATATTTTTAATTTGATCTCGCTTTGTTTTCCCTTTGGACTTTCAATTTCTCTTTGGACTTTCAATTTGAATTATGAATAAATATTTCCTCCATAGGACCCCATTAAAAACGATTTTCGAAAGCGATTTTCGTTCGAAAAGCGACTAGTTTGCAGGTATGTACTACTCTTTGTCCGACTCGCAAGCAAGTGCAAACAAGTGTGTGCAGCGTGCATGTTGTTTTGTTTCCGGTCTAGCTAGATCTGGTGTGGTGTTGTAGTTTTTCTAACGTTACTAGTTGTTGCAACAGCATGTGAAAAAACTACAAAGTTTGCTAGGCCAAAAAGAGCGTTAATCTCGCGATAAAAAAAATTGACGCCGTTAAAAATGGGTTTGCGTTAACGCCGTTAATAACACGTTTAACTGACAGCGCTAATAATAATACATTTTATTTAAAAGGCACCTTTCTCTGCACTCAAGGACACCGTACAGGGATACAAAAGACATTAAAAGCAGCAAAAAATAAAGAATACAACAGCAATAAAACCGAAAGAGGCAGAGCAATTGACATCAAGTGGAATAGGCAGTTTTAAACAGATGTGTTTTGAGTTGCAATTTGAAATGGGGGAATAAATCAATGTTTCTGATGGTGTAGACACATGTAGCCGACGGCCGACTGTTGACAGAAAACCCCGTCGATATGATCAGTCGCGTCCCCGAGGTCCAAAAAACTGCCACAGAACAGACCAAAAAGACGTGAGGTGACGAGACGTAATACGCCTCCATAACATCAGGCGGCGCTAATCTGTAATGTCGCCCAAGAAATGAAAACCGGCAGCTGATTGGACGAACGCGTCACATGGGTTTGTTTTCTCCGGAAATTCAGACGTGGACTGTCATGGCGGCCGTTCAGAATACGATCTCATATTGTACTACAATAGTTCACTGAAACGTGTTTCTGGAAACATTTTAGCGAGAAATAGGCCATGCAGTTGCTGAATCTGTCTTCATTTCAGCTCAACAAAAGGTCAGTTTAAAAGATTTGTCAGATTTTGATAGACTCTAGTCACCTCATTCCGCTCGTCATTTCCGGGTGAGTCCCGATGGCCCTGCAGCCGACCGAACATGTCAGGTCGGCCAAAATGAACGCCGACAGCCCCTCAGATGGACGACGGCACGGGACACACCGAACAGATTTGAGTCACTGACCTCTCCAGACTGTCCCACGGCCGATAATCGGCCTGATGTGTCCCGGCCCTGAGTTGCAGTGGTAATGAATTCCAGAGACGGGGAGCAGAGAGGCTGAATGCTCTGCTCCCCATGGTGGTGAGACGGGCGGAGGGGACAGACAGGTATATGGAGGAAGAGGATCTGAGTGAGCGGGAGGTAGTGGGACGCTGGAGGAGATCAGACAAATAAGGCGGGGCGAGGTTGTGAAAGGCCTTGAATGCAAACAGGAGGACTGTTTGAGGACAGGAGTGATGTGAGGGATGGAGGGGGTTCGAGTTATGATACGGGCAGCAGAATTCTGTACCAGTTGAAGTTTATGGAGGGATTTGTGAGGGAGGCCGAAGAGGAGAGAGTTGCAGTAATCCAGATAGGAAGTGGCGAGACTGTGGACAAGAATGGCGGCAGTGTGGGGGGTAAGGGAGGGGCGGAGGCTAGGGCTGGGCGATATGGCCTAAAAATAAAATCCCTGATTTTTTCAAAAAAAAATCCGATTTAAGATTTAAATCGATTTTTTTCTCCCCCTACTTAAAATCAATCTGCATATGACAAAGAAATTGTTCAAAACAAGTTTTATTTTTGTTTTGACTCATACACACACATGGGGCATATATACCATTATGATTATTCATGCCAATTTTGTGGAAATAAATTGTGTGTGTGTATATATATATATATATATATATATATATATATATATATATATATATATATATATATACACATACATACATACATACATACACACATACATATATACACACACACCGCGCACCGGATTATAAGGCGCACCTTCAATGATCGGCCTATTTTAGAACTTTTTTCATTTATAGGGCGCACCGGCTTATAAGGCGCATAGAATAGAAGATACTGCAGTCAAACGTTTGACTGGGGTTGCGTTATACATCCACTAGATGGAGCTGTGCTAAAGGGAATGTCAACAGATAAAGTCAAACTTTATTAAAGGAATATTTCACCGCTGGAAAGCTGAATATATCTTTAAATTGTGTCACTTATGTAGTAGAAATGTGAAAAAAAAATTTAAATTGGTGCCTTCTAGGCCGAGAAAAGCCAGAAAATGTGTTTTTGTCTTATATGGATGAAAAACACCAAATCCCAGAATGCACCTGCTTCACTGCTTTGAGTCCACTCCCAAGCCACGCCTACCGCTTGACAGACAGACAGAGGCATTCAACTCAACTCAAGCGTGTTTTATTTAGGGCTGTAATGTCCCAGTCGACTAGTCGATTTATTGGTCGATACGTTCTGGCTCGACCAAAATTCTGATTGGTCGATTTTTTGCCGTGTTAATTTCATCAGGTGGAAAGCACTAATTGCTAATGGGGGTGTTTTCAGAGCACCCCTGTTTTACAGGTAAGTCTGTCTTCAGAAACACCCCCCTTGTTTTCACTTTTTTGGATTAGCCCAACCCACTGGAGACAGAAGAAAGTACTAGAAGGCATTCGATGCGATGCGAGTAAAAAACGCTCGTCTCCACGTGGTCCCTGACATGGTGTCATCAGCTTGTCCGCTTTCATTGGCCATAGCAGAGGCAAACCTGAACGGATTGGCTAATATGACCTACCAATGGAAAGCTTAGAAGCTAGGGAATAGGACGACGCCCACACCAAGCATGTAGGAAGCTGGGAACAGAAGCTATCGCCGATTGAAGTGCAGAACTGGAAAGCTGTTTCGCGTTTTTCCGTTGTGATTCGGCCAGAAACGTCAACATTGTGAGGCGAATATATCATTTTGGAATATAACGGCTTGGATATTACATTTCCTTGGACTCTTGGGGATTTATGAAAATCAAGTTTTGGGCAAAATACCACTGTTTGGCTGAAAGGACAACAAAAACAGGCATGCATGCACTCTCAGCTCTAACGACCAGCTGCGCGGGCTACGGGTGAATTGTTTTATTTTCTGTTATTTTGTAACAGTTGTGTAACTGCTATAAATCATCTTACGCTTTGTATGTGGGCTTAAATTAATCATTAGAGGCTAAGCTTTCAATTGGTGTGTCGCATGGCTGTATATTTGGAAGATTTAATGCTTTAAAGTTATAAAAACGCTAATGAGTGAAAGTTTTATCGAGGTTACAGCGACGCCACAGTCACAAAGTGTCCCGCTGACGGGACGGTGATCCTGTAACTGGTTAAGAGTAAAAGCTTTAAGTTAATAGTCTATTCGTGTCTCAGCCGCGATGCTGAGCTCCTATGTTCAGCCGCTCTGTGCGAGGACACGCACACAGCGGCTGAAATGATAGTGTCTGTCAGTTATAATAACATATGACAAAAACAATTGTCTAAATTATGTTGCATATTTCTCAACAGTTATTGTGCTGATATCACTAGTTGACATAGTACTATTTTCGGAAATCATAGGCTATGATATTGCGCAGCTGCACGTGATGCAGCGCTATCAGAGCCGACAGACTCGAGGGGATTCATTTCAGTGCAAAATAATTAGGTCAAAAACGATTTAATATACTACAAATAGCCTACTAGTTTTTATGTTTATTTATAATTCATTTAGGCTGACAAGGCTACCAAGTACTGGGCAGCTAATTAATCTAACACCCCCCCACGACTTTTAGTCGATTTTCAGTCGAAATTTCAGGACTTCAGTCGACCAAGATTTTCTTTGGTTGATTACAGCCCTAGTTTTATTATCATTTCAAAAACGTTTCATAGTGACTCAAGTGATGTTTCACATTTAACATATATAAAAATGACATTATATAGAAACGACATACGAAACAGGCTACATTTAGTACACACACTTTATAGGCTCCGTAAAGTTCAGCTAACACATACTAGCATTAGCGCTTGGTGGCCTGTAAACACAGAGTATAAACACAGCCGTGAATTAGCGTGCAATGTAGAATGGTCGGCATTTAACAGTCACAAACTTCACCAGCAGTTAGCAGTTAAGATACAAATCAACACATTGCTGCAGCACTCCGCGTTAACACAGCCCACCTTAACCGGCGACAGAGCATCTCTAGCTCGGAGGGCTAGCAGGCCTGGTAGCTGGACAGTCCGGGAACACTATTCAGGCATGTTTTCACAACAACAAAAACACAGCAGTCTCTGAACACACGTTGGGAGTTTCGTTGAAGTTGGATATAGTCCAGTTTGTGGTCTAAATGAGCGGACACTTGCAAGCAGGATCCGTAAAGTTCAGCCAACGCATATAAACACAGCCGTGAATTAGCGTGGAATGTCGAATGGTCGGCATTTAACAGTCACAAGCTCCACCAGCAGTTAGCAGTGGCTAGTTGGATTTCATTTCTACACCAGTCCGTTTAACACAGCCCACCTCCATGGGCCGGCGAGAGCAGCCTGGTAGCTGGATAGTCCCGGTGCCGGTACACTGTTGTTCAGGCATGTTTCCACAAAAACAAAAACACAGCAGTCTCTGAACTGAGCAGTCTTGGGAATTTCGTAGAAGGAGGATTCCAGCTTGTTGTTTAATGAGCAGACACTTGCAAGCAGGATGGATGGGACAGGTGGACGGCTAGCGTTAGCTTTCCACCTAGCCGACGAGGATGTCCCCTAGCTGGGTAGCGGCATCGAGCGACACCGCTGGTCTCCGTGCAGGCGAAGCTCACGTAGTGTGCCGAGTATTATAACGTTTCCTGCATATTCTCCGATCATTACCGATGTATCCCGGTGGTACACACGTCCGGTAGTTTGAATGCAGATAATTGTTGTAAATAATTGCTGCTGAAAACCGAGAGCCTGTTTAGCGAAGATTCAAGATGGCGGACAGTCGTTTTCATTCGAAATACCTCGGCCAGACTCGGCAGTCCAACCCCCTGTGGGCGTGTTGAAAACATGCGGAAGTAGATCCTACTACTGGCTGTAGTCTCTTGCCTCTGGCCCAAAAATCTTCCGATGACGCAAAAATCGTCATTTTACCTCATCGGAAGATTTTTTCCAGACCCCCAATGCAGAGATCTCTCGTCTCAGGGGGACATGAGGGAGGGAAGCACGGTCATTCAGAAATACTATCGGGTTTCTACTGATACAAAGCTGAATGCTAAATCGGTGAAGTATCCCTTTAAGCGTTCTGACAACTCCGTTCACTCCCATGGTAACGTTGTTAATGTTAATGAATGTCATGCCCATATTGCATATCAATCGAATTGTCTGCTCATTGGCTAAAAAGATAGACGGTCTTATAGCATTTAAATCCAAGTGGTCCGAAAAAATGTCCGCTTCCATTGGCCATATCAGAGGCAAACCTGAACGGATTGGCTAATATGAGCTACCAATTGAAAGCTTAGAAGCTCGGGAATACGATGACGCTCACATCATGTAGCAAGCTGGGCAGAGAAGCTAGCGGTGATAACAAGTGCGGGAATGGAAAACTTTCGCGTTTTTCCGTTGTGATTCGGCCAGAAACTTCAACATTGTGAGGCGAACAGATCGTTTTGGAATATAAAGTTTGGATATTACATTTCCTTGGACTCTTGTGGATTTATGAAAATCAAGTTTTGGGCAAAATACCACTTTGTTGCTGAAAGGACAACGAAAACAGGTATGGATGCACTCTCGACACCTGCGCAGATTACGGCTGAATTGTTTTATTTTCTGTTACTTTGTAACAGTTGTGTAACTGCTAAAATAATCTTATGCTTTGTATGTGGGCTTAAATTAATCAGAGGCTAAGCTTTCAATTGGTGTGTCGCATGGCTGTATATTTTGAAGATTTAATGCTTTAAAGTTAAAAAAACGTGAATGAGTGGAAGTTTAATCGAGGTTACAGCGACGCAGTGTCCCGTCAACGTGACAGTGATCCTTGAGAAGTTGATCCATATATAAGGCGCTCCGGATTATAAGGCGCACTGTCGTTTTTTGAGAAAATTAAAGGCTTTTAAGTGCGCCTTATAGTGTGGAAAATATATATATATATATATATATATTCAACAACAACAAAACGGATGCGTGAGATAAAGCTGTTTTCACACATACAGGTAATTCACTTCTCGTTCCTCGCTAAAAGTTCAAATCATTTTAACGTTATTGCGAAGCCTTGCCCCTGTTTTCAACTGTTGCTGAGTAACGTACGTTAACATCCCATGATGGTCTCTTGAATGTAGCATACCTGTAGCAAGCTCCTTCGTAGCGATAAACAAACGTCGAAGCGGAGCTCCATGCTACAGAGCGGCGATTACAAGTTGTTTAAGCCGCTACAGACCTCCGTCACAGCTCGGTCGTATCAGCAGCATTTAGGAGATGTGTTGAGCCGCAAAAGAGTTCCTCAACACGGGCTCCGGTGCCCCGCATGGTGCTCCTTCAGGTCAGCGGTAGCTGGTCGTTCAGTTATCAGACACTAGGTGGCTGCCAGCCGGGGACACAGCACCGCGAGCTGCCGGTCATTTCGGCGGAGATTACGGATAAGTAAGTAATGAAACGACTGGTTAAGAAAATAATTAATGTTAGTCCCTGTCGCTGCCATGTTGTTTGTGTCTCTATGGTAAACGCGTGGGGGGAGGGATGAGCCCCGTTCGGAGCTACGGGAGCCCAGAGGAGCGTCGGCGGATGTTAAGGAGAAAATAGATTTTTTTATTTAAACAAATCCACGTTGACTACACTTTCGAGTTAATCGATAAAATCGATTTATCGCCCAGCCCTAGCGGAGGCGATTGATGTTTCGTAGGTGGAAGTAGGCAGACCGGGTAATGTTATTGATGTGGGGTTGAAAGGATAGTGCTGTCAAGGATGACACCCAGACTCTTAACCTGGGGGGTGGGCGAAACGGGAGAGTTATCAATAGTTAGAGAAAAACTGTCGGTTTTGGATAGAGGAGAACGTCGGTTTTATTACAGTTTAAATTTGAGTTTTAGGTAAACCAGGTTTTTATTTCAGAGATGTAATCAGTAAGGGACGTGGGTGGGAGAGTGGACAAGGGTTTGGTGGAGCGGTAGAGCTGGGTGTCATCAGCATAACAGTGGAAGTGAATGTTAAAATTTTCTGAAGATATTGCCGAGGGGAAGAAGGTAAATGATGAAGAGTAGGGGCCCCAGGACTGAGCCCTGGGGCACACCTGAAGTGACGGCGGAGGGAATGGATTTAAAAGACTTGAGTTGAATGAACTGAGTGCATCCAGAGAGGTAAGATGTGAACCAGTCTAACGGGGTGTTGGTGATGCCAATGGAAGATAGCCTGTTGAGGAGGGTAGTGTGGCAGATGGTATCAAAGGCTGCACTCAGGTCGAGGGGGATGAGGATGGTGAGGAGCCCAGAGTCAGCTGCCATAAGCAGGTCGTCTGTGATTTTGATAAGTGCTGTTTCAGTGCTATGGAGTGGGCGGAAACCGGATTGGAACTGTTCATACAGGTTGTTGTGGGAGAATGGAGTTGAGAGGCAACTATTTTTTCAGGGATTTTGGAGATGAAGAGTATATAGGGAATAAAGGACGGAAATTGTTGAAGTTGGAGGGGTCGGCACCAGGTTTGTTCAAGATTGGGGTAATTTATCGCGAGACCTCTTCCCCGGCCGGAGCCACGGGGTTGACAAATGTAAACAAACCCACTAGGAGTTGATTCATTCAGCTGGGAGAAGTCGTTCGGCTGTTGCCACGTCTCAGTTAAACAAAAAGTCTAGGGCAACGAGAGCTGGACCAGCTGGACTTTATTGCTGTTGTGGTGGAAATTCCGGCGGGACCCTCGGTGGATGTATCTCCGGCGGGGCTGGAGGGCGATGTCCGGGTGAAGGTGGAGGGCCTCCGGCGCAGGTCCAGGCAAGTGACAGCGCAGCCGGAGCAGGTCAATGGCCGAGTACTGAAATAAACCCGTCACTAGCAGGTGAATAGGCAGTAGAAAGAGCCAGGCACAGACAAAAATGATGTAGGCCTATATCCAACCGGCCCACATTGTGGATGAGGACTTATAGGCAGGGCCAACGGTCAGTGAAGACGCCAGGTGAGGCTCAAACCAGATCAGAACAGGTGAGCTAACGGCGAAAACTCACACAAAAGCAGATCGTAAAGTATTCCAATGAAGGCAATTTAGAGTTAGATAAATCCAGTTAGATTAGGGTCCTTGCCACCACGAGACAAATCGGCATTGCAAATTGAACATGTAGCTCGACTTGAATTGCCTTCTTTTGACTGAAAGTACTGCCAAACAACACTTTTTCTGCTCACGAGTTCCATTTTCACTTTCTCACAACCTCCTATGTAAACACCTTCCCGTAATCAACGGTGGCATCATTATATCGACCAGCGTGTAGTGCAAGCGTAAGGGGTTGGTTCTGATGTAAAAAATAAAACAAATTAGTAATTATTTTTGTGATGACAAAACAGTAAAGTTTGATTAAATGCAAACATAATTTGCTTCGTGATAACCTAAATAATTCTGATAAATATGAATATTTTAGTCATGATAGTCAAAGTTTTGTCCAACAATCGTCAGTTGTATTAGGCCTAAAAACTGGATTCCTAATTGAAAGTCATGGGATAGGAACTCAATACAGACCCATGGCTCCATCATAAAGTCAGACGGTCCCACCATTACATGCATATAGTATACAATGTAAAACAGGCCATGCCTCTGTTTGCAGTCCAGTGCAGCACAGCACGGTCAGTGAGTTCTTTGTTTCACACAGCTAGGCCTAGCCATTCCTCCAAAGGTCACACATACACTCCGTATCCAGTTTATTAGGTACACCTAGCTAAATTTTATGACCATTGACCACATGACCAGAGTTTGTAGCCCAGTTTGTGGTGCTGATAAATTGTTATACTGACAGGTGTTTCTATTATTTTATCACTCGCTATTTTAGCTGAACTGGTCTGGCTTACATCGTGTGGAATTCACCTGAAAACGAATTCATTTCTGAAATATTTAGATGTTAATTGTAAGTTTATGATACTTATACACTATAGTTGGTTTTGGGCTTCATTCGTCTGTTACTGTCGGAGTTATGTCTCAGTCAACATAAATTTATTGTAATCTTACCAAAGGCAGTTCACCACATTGTACGGTTAGAGGCAAAAGACTTAAATTAAACAAAAATAGATTATTTGTTGCGAAGCACAGAAAAAATAATGAGCTCATTATATAGAGAAAGAGACACATTTCATTATGCATAACGGAAATACAAAATCAAGAAATAAATATAGCCAAATGGCAATTTTTGCTCATTATTGGAATTGAAATATTAATTGGTTATGGAATGCGCTACTGGAAAAGGCAACTATGATATTGTAATAAATTACCAGTTAACACTGTTCTCCATTTTGGTCATTGTGACAAAACTAACCTCTTGACTCTGTGTGCTTTTCATCATCGTAAATAGGAAAGGCAAATGACAATGTATCAATTTCAAAGATTAGGTATTAGCAAATTTCAGACTTCCACAACATCCATTCAATGGTGTTGTTTGCATTATAAAGTTAATTAAAGCTGCGAGCAGCGATGGACAGGCCCTCGCGCCTCTGCGCGCGTCGGGGTTACCGGCGGACGCCGCTCCTTGCGACCGTGCATTTGCGCGGCACTCAGACTCCGCAAACCGTCACCACTGAAAAGGGAACTGGTGTTGGGATGGTACAGACCAAGTTTGAAGTCCATCGGATGAAATCTCTAGGAGGAGTTTGTTAAAGTATAGCACCTTGACTTTTAGGCCTACTTCCTGTTGCCACAAGGGGGCGCTATGACTTTAAGTAAATATCGGCCTTTATTTGTCCTCATGGTTGGACTCTTATGAATCCTGAAAAGTTTCGAGGTAATCGGACAACGTACGCTCGAGTTACACCCACTTCCTGTATCGGCGGCAAAACGCACAAAATGGCCGCCCCGCCACGGCCACGTCCTATGACGAAAAGTTTTTCTTTTAACAACTTTTCATCTTTAACATCTTAAGATGGAACAGACCGAGTTTGAAGTTGATCGGATGAAATCTCTAGGAGGAGTTCGTTAAAGTACGACATGTGGAAATGGCCAAAATCGCACTAATTTCGAACTTTGAAATCAAAATGGCGGACTTCCTGTTGGGTTTAGGGTATGGCTCTAATGAAGTTTTCTGTACATCTCGACATGTTACATATGTGTACCAAGTTTCGTGAGTCTACGTTAAACGCACTGCAGGGGCTCAATTTTCTTAACATTCTAGGGGGCGCTAGCGAGCCATTTTTGTGCGCCTATTCCCGAAACCCTTAAAATACATAAATTGTCACCAGACTTGATGCGACCGCCAAATTTGGTGAGTTTTTGAATATGTTAAGGCCCTCAAAAAGCCAATTCATTTGACGGGAAAAAGAATAGAAAGAAAGAATAATTCCTTCAGTTTCAATAGGGCCTTCGCCGCTGTTGGCGCTCGGGCCCTAATTAATATTTAACATTACTTCACAAACATTTGGCTTAGTGTGGCAACACACTTATAAGTACTAGGATTGGGTACCGAACCCGGTACTTTTACTGGTACCGACCGAATCACGTCGGTACTACAGAGTATTGGTTCACGTAAAATCAAAACGGTGTCTGATTTCAGTACCTGAGAGTAGGACTGCAGCTATCGATTATTTTAGTAATCGAGTATTCTACCGATTATTCCATTGATTAATCGGATAAGAAATACTTTTGTTTTATTGAAGAGCAATAATAAGTTAATAATAGTTTGGTTTAATTTTCGGAAAAAGCAACATCTTTATTGCCTACATTGCTTACAATATCATATCTCAAAAAACTAAACCTATTACGTGCATTCAAGTGCCATATTACATTGTTTTTTAAAGAAAACATTTTTTCAAATGATATCAACCACAAACTAAGGCATACGTTAAACCTACATAAACATTACATTAAATTGTGCAACTTAACTTTCAGAACTACAAGTTTCAACCTGAGACTGATCTGTATATAGGCCAATATGTACATATTAGTTATACTCAACCTATTTTCATTTATATATTTGATTACAATACTACACAGCTCTGTTACACTGTTTTTGGTAGTTATGTTTGGTGTAGTTTCATCGTCCATACGACTCTGTGATTTACTTTTGTCGGGTCCGCTTCGTGGAATGGAGGATTAAGTTAGACTCCAATGTTTTCTGTTGAGATGCTAAAGCACTGACGTTGTGCTATTATTGTGGTAAGCTAGTTTGATTTTGCAGTAGACACACTGTACAGAGTTTTCGTTTGAATTACATTTGAACTGATTCCAAACTTTGGACACTTTCTGTCGTTTTCTCCAGCCTGTCACTTCTCTTAGCCCCTCGCTATTTACGCTCTAGCATATGTCGCCAGCAGCAGACTGAGCAGCGTCTGGTGTGCGACAGTAATAACGATCCGTGCGAAAACACCGTCCGTCAGCATACGTTTGTAACATTGATTTAACGAAGCTTCGAGGCAAGTCATTTTGCATTGAGGATTTTTGTAATCGAATTATTCGAGGAATCGTTTCAGTCCTACCTGAGTGTAAACGCAAGCTTATCGGTCCTCTCTGCATGTTGACAGAGAGCAGAGGTCCGACACGCGCGCGCGCAGAGGTGCGGACGGTGTAAACTACGTCGGCAGTTTTGTTGAAGTCACAGTGAGTCACGGCGATGCCGATAAAGCGGTTCCAAGTGTGGTTACAGTTTTTCAAAACTTCATGCAGACACCTTTCACAGTGATATGATAATAATGGCGAGCCGAAAGCGGTCGCGGTGCTGTTGACATTACACTTCCTGACACGAGCAGGCACAACAGTGGTTTCTGTGCCCTGTGGACTGACTGACAGGCTGAGGTTGTACAGGGTTCTTGCACCATTTTAAAAGTATGCTTTTTAAGACCTTTTTAAGACCTCAACAAATAGAATTTAAGACCCAAAAATGTCATAATTTCTTTGGAATAGCCTACTCAATTTATTGCCTCCTACAATGGAAATCAAAACTTAAAGTTTTCAATTTGTTATCAATTATGTGCAATGTGTAAACTAAAAAAATACTTTTTCATGAGACCTTTTTTTCAAATTAGGAGACCGTATAGTAACTAACAATAACACTTACAACATTGTTTAGCCAATATAGATGTAAACTCAATCAAAGCTCACAGTTGGTATTTTCCATTTTCTTTTTCATTTTGTTCCTTTGTGATGCAGAACAGAACCATATAATACTAATAATAATACTTCTAGGGCTGGTCCGAATACCATTTTTTGAGCTTCGAAGCTTCGGTAGTAATGAGCATCGAATATTCGAAGCTTCGGAACATATTATTATCTCTAATAAAGGCAGGAATCTCTATGTGTCTGTCTGTTTGTTTGCATTTTGACTATTTTGAGAACCTTTCATCCAAACGACTTCACAAGGGAGTGCAGCAGTGTCGTGTTGGTTGGTGCAATATAAATAGACAGGCCAGACGCGTTCAGAATTAATAAACTTTTAACCTTAAGGATCACTGTCTCGTCAACGGGACACTTTGTGACTGGGGGCGTCGCTGTAACCTTGATAAAACTTCCACTCATGAGCGTTTTTATAACTTTAAAGCATTAAATCTTTAAAATATAAAGCCATGTACACAACTGTCACAAAGTAAAAGAAAATAAAACAATTTAGCCGTAATCTGCGCAGCCGAGAGTGCATGCATACCTTGTCGTTGTCCTTTCAGCAACAAAGTGGTACAAAGTGGACCAAAACTTGATTTTCATAAATCCCCAAGAGTCCAAGGAAATGTAATATCCAAGCTTTATATTCCAAAACGATCTCTTCGCCTCACAATGTTGAAGTTTCTGGCCGAATCGCAACGGATTGCATTTCCGCACTTGTTATCGCGCTAGCTTCTCTGCCCAGCTTGCTAAATGCTCGAAGTGGGCGTCATCGTGTACCGACAGTCTCTTCTTCTTTTTAGTTTATTGGCGTTTGGCAAACCAACTTAAATGTGCATTACCACCACCAACTGGACTGGAGTGTGAACGAGAGATAAATGCAGAAAATAAATAAACCAAAATAAAAAGTAAAAAAAAAAGAATATTCGAATGTCAACCCACTGAACGAATATTCGAATATTCGGGTCCAGCCCTAAATACTTCCAACATTTAAAGCAGTCTCCATCATAAATAAGCTCAATAATGAAAGTCCTCAAAACAGCTTGTCCCAAGCCAAAAAGTTTTACAAATAATGTACATGACTCTTAATGAGAGAAACCAATGAATAGAGAGGTCCATTGTTTTGTAACATCCTAAATTCTCCTCAAGACATGTGCAACAAGTGACAGCCTACATTAGCAGCTAAATTTGCCCAACAACCCATAAAAATCACAATTCGGCATATTCAAACAAAATAAACCACATCTACCAACAGTTACACCCCTTAAAGCAACATGCCGACTTATTGGGACTTTAGCTGATTCACCGTAACCCTCAGAGTTAGATAAGTCGATACATACCCTTCTCATATCCGTGCATGCTGTAACGCTGTCTGACGGCTCCAGCATTAGCTTAGCCCAGCACAGATCCTGCAGGTGAATGGTTCCAGTAATCCTACTGCTCCAAATTGTGACAAAAGTGAAGCCAACATGTTCCTATTTACATGTTGTGATTTGTAGAGTCACAGCGTGTACACAAAACAACATAACATGAGACACAGCCATCTTCTAACCGTAAACAAGCCGGGAACTATATTCTCAGACAGGCTTGCTGCGAGCATATCACTCCGCCAAAGTACTATATTCTTCCGCCTAAGAATATAGTTCCTGGGGCCTCATGTATAAACGTTGAGTACGCACGAAAAGCTTGCGTACGCTGGTTTTCACGGACAATTTGTGATGTATAAAAAATTAACTTGACGTGAGAATGTGCGGGCCGTCACGAAAACTGTTGAGCAGTCGTGAGAATGTGCGGGCCGTCCGCAAAGTCTTTTCTGGCTCTGTAACGTGGCGAATTCTAACTGAAAAGTGCCGAAAATCACTAAACATTACAAAATAAAGTTTCCACTACAGTTACTGGCATACGTTTGTGACGTCTATGAAAAAACATAATTATATCCGCTGATACTCCATAAAAGTTTGATCATATTATGTGGAAAATGTTTCACATCGTTCACACTATCTACTGTTTAATTTGCAGGTTACGTAATCTCTGTTAAACAAGAGGACGGGAAATAAATGATAAATCCACTTAGAAAATACTTTCAGTCATCCTCTGTATTCCCCATAGATGAAATATCTTACTGGCAACAAAAAGATCGGCACGGAAAATGTGTCTATAGTGTCTGTGAGTCTTTAGTTGCTGAGGCTCAGACATCCATGGCGCACAGGAGGCGGGACGCACGGATCCATCTCCCCAGGAACAAACGCTGTGTCGGGGAGACTAACTCATGTGATGCATAATTGATCCCGTGGATGATCTGTAGGCTGTTAAGTGAACAAGGTGTACCGGTCCACCAAACACTGTCTTAATTCTGCACATATTTCTGTTACTTAAGTCATATTTATGATTTCATTATTTCATCCATGCATGGCGCAGCGGATCCGTGCGCACTGTCACCCGCCGTGGAGACGCTGGCCTCACTAACCTCTCCTCCTCTGAGTCAGGTCTCCTTCGCGCTGGACTCAGTTTCACTGAGCCTACTAACACTTACAAAATAAATGGCATTACATCAGTGAGTTCAAACTGCTTATTGTGCGTAATTTGGACTGACACTGAGATGCATGTTGTTCTGTAGCTAGTGTGGCGCTGCCACTATTCTCTTGATTTGCACTTCGATATAGACTTCTTTTTTTTTTTATTTCTGCCATGGTTCGGTGCATTTACCGCCCGGTCACCATTTGCCATTCTGGGCATTTTCTTTTATTGCTTATCCGAGATGACAAACCTCCAAACGGAACTTTTGTTTTTTCTCGCCTCCACCTCCGCGATCAGCACCTCAACCTCAGTCAGTGAAGTTTTTTTTTTTTTCGTCTGCACCGGGATGACCCGTTGTGATTGGACAAAGAATGACGTCGGGGACGCATTTATAGTAATTTCCATATTCATTTATGGGAGGAGGCAAGGCAGGGTCGGTGGCTCGTTCACGTGCGCTCAATTTCACGTTGATTGTGATGTATAAAGGAAAGGTGCGCAGGACCTGGCGTACGACCGGTTTTATACATGTGAATATTTCTGTGCGTAGGTACTTTTCAAGTTTTGGCCGTACGCCATATTCTGGTATGAAAGCTGCGCAGTCTTTTATACATGAGGCCCCTGGTTTGTTTAGGGATAGAAGGTGGCTGTGTCTCATGTTACGTTGTTTTTGTACACGCTGTGACTCTACAAATCACAACATGTAAATAGGAACATGTTGCCGTTATTTTGTCACTTATTCGGAGCAGTAGGATTGCTGGAACCATTCACCTGCATGTTCTGTGCTGGCCTGATGCCACTGGAGCTGTCAGACAGCCTTACAGCACGCACAGAGATGAGAAGGGTATGTATCGACTTATCTAACTCTGGGGGTTACGGTGAATAAGCTAAATTCCCAATAAGTCAGCGTGTTCCTTTAAACTCTGAGCTAATGTGTTGTTACCTGTTACATTGTCAAAGTGACCATAGACCTGTGACCTGACTGGAGCACATAACCAGTCCTCTGCCGACTCTGCACTGTTCACCGGGGGAGTGTTGGTGTTTACACCGCTAGCATAAGCTTTGGACCGCACTAACGTCACTCAATTAGGTTGTTAGGTTGTGCTACTAACAATGCAAAGATTAGCCTGGCCCCGATATGGCTAGCTGCTGCCACGTACCACTGGTGCTTTCCTCCTTTCATATGCGACTCGACGGTTTTGAGCCCCATGGTCCCTAATGAAAAAGTTGTTTTCAGCCGGCGCCAACCACCTCCTAAATACATCCTCTTCCATCCACTTGTTAAATTAGCACTTCCCCATCTTCTTTGCATGTTGAACTCTGTCTATGGTTGAACCTCACCTCGACAACCGCGTAATGGCGGCACGCATCCCGACGTCAGCGTCTGTAGCCGACGTACCGTAAAACTGCTATTAATTGTGGAGACTCACATTTAAAAGAGCAGTTAAAAACATGATAAAAATAAAAAACAGGCTAAAATATAATAATATACAAATACAAGAATAAAAGTTGAATAATTATTCAATTTAATATGTTGCAGGGACAGGTTTGGCAGGAGAGAGGGAGGGGTTTTATTTTTGTTTTTGTTTAATTTGTGTCAGTGTAAAATATTCTAAATAAATAACAATGTTCTAAGTAAACAGGTTTGTAATTATTTTTACAACTGAAATATAATTTCATTCTCAACAAACAAAGTCAAGTTTCAAAACAAAACAGCAAATGCTATACTGTAAAGTAGGGCTGTCCTCGACTAAAGAAAGTCTTAGTCGACTAACACTTATAGGATTTTGTCGACTAATCGATTAGTTGATTTAATTGACAGAGCTGTGCGCTTTGAGAGGTGGTTAAGACTAGAAAAGCACAATATAAATGTAGTTAATTAACCATCTGTAAAACTGAGTTTCTCCACAATTAATCCTGCAGAAGCACCACTTTAAATCTTGTGTTTAGCATAAATTTGCTCAGAAGTTTCTTGGAAATAAATAATTAAGCATGAATAAGCATAAAAAATGACTAATCGACTAAAGAAATCTTAGTCGACTAAGACCAAAACGACCGATTAGTCGACTAATCGACTAAGAGGTGGCAGCCCTACTGTAAAGCCACATGAAAAAGATTTGTGGTGCTCTTAACAAATTCTGTTCTCCATATTGGCCTATACTATATAGACCAATACTTTTAGGGTATGTTTGAGGTACTTGGTTGGGTACCAATCTCTGTACTTTTTTGGGTACCGACTGAATTACATCGGTACTACAGACTACAGATTTGCGTTAAATCAGTCTGTGCCAAATGTCAGTACATGAGAACGTAAGCGCAAGCTTCTCTGTCCTCTCCTCTGCATGTTTGACAGAGAGCAGAGCTCAGCTCTGTGATGCGGATGGAGCAAGATTACGTCCCCTCTGCAGCTTGTTCAAGTCAGTGAGTCACAGCAATGCCGAAAAAGTGGCCCCAAGTGTGGTTAGACTTTTCAAAATTCCATGCAGACAGTAGGGTTGGGTACCAATACTGTACTTTTTAGGGTACCGACTGAATACTACCGAAGACCGATTCACGCTAAATCAAACGAACACTAGGGTTGGGTCCCAAAACCCGGTTCCACTATGGTACCAGTTCCTCCGCAAACGGTAGTATTCGGACCGGATTAGAATGCAAATTTCGGTTCAGACTGAAATATTTTCCCTCTGTCGCTCCGGACAGCGGCAGACTCTTTTTTTCCTTTCTCCCTTTTCTGCCGAGTGGCGACTTGCTCTGCTAGTCTATTGTTCAGGACAATACCCTGTAGCCTGGTGGTGGGGGAGGCAGGACAGCCTCCCCAAATTGTCTGCCCTTTCAAACTCATACCTGGGTGTGTACAGACACCGTCTGAGAGAGGTTTCTCCTGTGCAGGAATGCCATAAGTCAGGAGACGCACACGCTGACGGAGCGAAGTTACCTCGCCTCGGCAATTTGTTCAAGTCACAGTGAGTCAAGTCAAAGCAGTTGCAATCGTGGTTACACTTTTCAAAACTTCATTGGGATATCGATCGCTGCCATATAATAGCGAGCCGAAAGCAGCGGCTTTGCGGTTGTTTAACACTTCCTCTGAGACAGACGGGCACAGCAGTGTTCTCCATGCCCTGGTGACTGACTGACAGGCTGGAGGTTGTAGTGCAAGGCAACTTTATTTCTATAGCACATTTCAGAAACATGCAATTCAAAGTAGTTTGCATAACACATAGAAGAGCAGAGCATTTAAAAAGAGATAGAAAATTAAACAAATAAAAGAATAACATACAATTACAAGAATAACATTTCCAGTGAAGTTTAAGAAATTAATATTTGATAGGTTGTAGGGATGAGTTTGGGAGGGGAGAGGGAGCTATTCTATTTTGTGTGGTATGTAAAATGTTCTAAATAAATAAAATGTTCCAAGTAAATAGGATGAATAGGTTTGGAATTATTTTTACAACTGAAATACATTTTTTGCTATTACAAAGGTACGTTGGGTATGAGAACCCAATACAAATTGTCATAACCAGGGATAAGCCAATGTAGACTGGCTTGGTTTGAAATTTCAAAAGGAGGGTAGAACCCTGATCAGACAACCCTAGCCCAACCCTTGTAGGGACGGATTTGGGAGGTAACCAGGGGATAGGGAGGGGTTTAACTTTCTGTGGTGTGTAAAATGTTCTAGGGCTGCAGCTATCGATTATTTTAGTAATCGAATATTCTACCGATTATTCCATCGATTAATCGAGTAATCGGATAAGAAACACTTAGTAAGAAATACTTAGTAAGCAGCAATAGTAAATATTTATTATTGCCGTTTACTAAAAAAAAAGGAAACCTGTAGCTTGTGTATATATACAAAAGACAGGTTTCCTTTTTTAGAAAAAGCAAAAAAAAATGATTGCCAAATTCTAAGACCCTTAAAAAAACAAAAACATTACAATAGTACATTTTTGGTGACCCAAATGTTAATATTTTTCACCCCATTCCCCTTCTTGCCTCTGGCTCTTTGCACTGGATATGCAAAAGAGCTGTTCACTGACCAGAGGGTTTCACAGCAGGGCTACTCAACTACACTGTTCTGGGGGGACACATTTTCAGAAGCCTAATACACAGTGAGGATTATAGATATATCTATGGTGAGGAGAAAGAATAAAGAATGCATGGTGACGTCATTCACGTGCATATTAAGTGGCCATGCTGGGGGAGGAGCCGCTGTGTCTCCGGCAGCGGCTAAGTTTCCAAACATTTAGAAGCAAACTAATAAACAGTTAGACTACAAACCGACAGCTTTCGTTTTAGCTTGTTGGTAAAACATGGCTGTTAGCAGAGTAGCATGCTGTAGGCTAGTTGTGTAAAACATCGCTATTAGCAGAGTAGCATGCTGTAGGCTAGTTGTGTAAAACATCGCTATTAGCAGAGTAGCATGCTGTAGGCTAGTTGTGTAAACAGCGCGGTGGACGAGAGCAGCAGCGTTAGCTACCTTGTGTCGGGTTGGCTCCGTGGAATGGATGAGTACTCTGGAGGTTTGTTACAGAGGTGATGTAGCAGCATGTTTGCAGCTTAAAATGATCCCAAACTTTCTGTGATTTTCTCTCGCCTGTCTCTCCTCTTAGACCCTCGCTATTTTCGTCTTCTTTCATTTGTAATCGGGGCCGTCTTGTGTTTATATACTGTCCGTGCTTGTGTTGTGTCCGCAGAAGCGCAAACCTCATGTGCGCTAGTAATAATCCTCCGTGCGGAAACACAGTGAGCCGTACAACCTTAATTACATTGATTTTACGAAGCTTCGAGGCAAAGAATTTGCTTCGAGCATTTTTTGTAATCGAATTATTCGAGTTATTCGAGGAATTGTTGCAGCCCTAAAATGTTCCATTTCTTCTTTGCAGCGAACCCAAAACACTGACTACCGTACTACTGCTTCACTACACATGGAAAAGCTCTTATTTACATTAACTAACAGTTGAACAGCTACCTAACTTTATACAACTACCTAATCAAGTGGCTGTTAAGGTGTATATATATTTTGGCTGTCAAAGTTTACGCAGGGCTCCAGACTAACTTTTTTCACTAGGAGCACAGTGGCCCCCAACTGAAAATTGTAGCGGCACAACCAAAACATGTAGGGGCACACAGCGTAAATCAACATACTAGCCAAATATTCACATTCCTACTAATTTCCAATGTATTACTAATAAATACTTTGATAATAGATGCAGAAATTACAATGTGCTGTTTTAAATTCAGTGTCACTTTTGAAAATGCAACATAGAAGGTAAGCTGACAGCGCTATATATATATATATATATATATATATATATATATATATATATATATATATATATATATATATATATATATTTTTTTTATTATTGTATTTGTATCTTTTTTATCCTGTTTTTTTTTTCATCATGACCGTTTTTAATTGCTCTTTAATGTTTCATGTAAAACACTTTGAATTGCCTTGTTGCTGAAAGGTGCTGTACAAATAAATTTGCCTTGTAACCTCAGCCTGTCAGTCAGTCACCAGGGCATAGAAACCACAGTTGTGCCTGCTCGTCTCCGAGGAAGTGTAACGTCAACGGCACCGCGACCGCTTTCGGCTCGCCATTAATATCATATCGCAGCAAACGCTGTCTGCGTGAAGTTATGAAAAATTGTAACCACACTTGAAACCACTTTATCGGCATTTCCGTGACTCACTGTGACTTCAACAAAACTGCAGAGTCGACGTAGTTTGCACCGTCTGCAGCTCTGGGAGTGTTCAATTTTCAGAGAGGACGATAAGCTTGCGGTTACGCGCTCTTAGGTACCGAAATTTCAACATTTAACGTGTAAAAAAGGGGGCAAATTTACTGGTCGTGCATGTGCAAATGAATGTAAAATTCAGTCGCACACTCAAATTTTGGTCGCAGTCTGGAGCCCTGTTACGCGATAACGCGTTAGCGCAAATTCTTATTAATGTTGGTTCTGTAATGATAACCAGTAGGGTTGGGTGCCGAAATCCAGTTCAACTATGGAACCGGTTCCTACGCAAACAGTAGTATTCGGACCGGACTAGAACGCAAATTTCGGTTCCGACTGAAATATTTTCCCTCTGTCGCTACGGAGGGCGGCAGACTTTTTTTCTTTCTCCCTTTTCGGCCGAGTGGCGCACGTGCACGCTCGCGGAGTGAAGCACGTGTCTGCACTGTTCTTGGACATGCACTCTACAATCACTGCTGATAGACGGCTTTTTATACACGCTCCAAAACGGATGTAAAAATATCACACTTTTTCTGTAGTCTACCGTTAGCTATCTACCATAAATGTAGGCTACTTTTAAAATGGCATATTTTCCCTCTGGGCTCACCAAAACGGACGTAAAAGCATATTAACCATTCAGTGACTGCATGTGATCGCTAGTAAACATATTACACTTCCTCTGCTAATCTATCCTTCATGACAAGACCCTGTAGCCTGGTGGTGGGGGAAGCGGGACAGCCTCCCCAAATTGTCTGCCCTTTCAATTCATACCTGTGTGTACAGACCTCTTGGACACTATCTAAGAGAGTTTTCTCCTGTGCAGGACATGTCATAAGTCAGGAGAGGTGTAGTATATTGCCAGAGAAGGCAAATATGGTCATTTTTCTGCAAAAGAACTGCTAAAGTTTGAAGCTGGTTTGCATACCAACTCAACATCATTTATTTTGTTGTTACTTGTTAATAGTGTAACTGGTATTTTTTAAATTATTGTAGTTATGTTTTAGGTGACTTAGGTTTACTTATTATATATAAGGTTAGGTTAACCGGTCCGCGCTAGCTTCGTTGAAGCTCCAAACACAATCAATTAGCATGAAAACATGTCCCAGAGAACGACAGAGTGGGTACACGTCCTTTAAGCCTACAGTCAAACTGAAAAGGCTGAACGGCAGACGTGTTCATCTCGCTGTTACTGTACTGTCAATAGCCGGTACGTGGGTACACAACCAATACACGTCACTACCCCAGAATGCATTGCGACATAAATAACCATGGCGGCCTACGAGGGAACATATTTTCTGCATTTTTTAACAAAAAACAAAACATTTGGAGTGTTTTTGTAGCACCTTTTTATAGCTGAAGCCCACGTTAATCTTATAAGGCCAACATGTCGTACTAGTCGGGGTTCCTTTTAAGTACTTTAAAACGTTAATATATTGTTCAATTAAAATAATTTTCAATAAAAAAAAAAAAAAAACTCAGTCAGTCATTTTTTCAAGAATCTGTTTAGGAAGCGGTTAGGAAGCGGAATCGTTTTAAAAGTACCGGTTTGGCATCAGAATCGTAAAAATCCAAACGATACCCAGCCCTAATGACCAGTATGGGTTGGGCATCATTTGGATTTTAACGATTCGGATTCCAATTGCGATTCTTCCTTTCGACTCCGGTTCTTATCGATTCGGATTCTTTGAGGGGTGGAGTTGAAACGTGGAGTCACATTTTTTCACAAATAAGAGGAAAGTTTTATTTTGATTTAATGGTGGGTTGCAGTTTTTCCGGACTTTTTCAACGTAAAATAAAGCCACACTAGAGCGCCGCTTACCGTGCTCCATGGCTGCAACAAAACAAGCGTCTGGCCGCTATGGAAATCAAGACTTGCGCGTGTTAAATTTGGAACCCATGATCAGATTTTAAACCAAATCCTTCAAACGATTCCAAACGATTCCAATCAAGAAACGATTCCACTGGAATCTTAATTTTTGAAACAATTCCACTGGAATCGTAATTTTTGAAATAATTCCAAGTAGGACTCGGTTTTCGAAGCACAACCCTAAGTATGGACTGAAGTCTACTGGACTAGTCTCTGAACAGGTCCAACGAAGGATTAATGCGATTCGGCATTTCTCGCCACGCAGTTCTGTATTTGCTTTTTATAACAGTAGTAGGTAAAATAATGAATAAGCTCTTTTTTTTCATCCAACATCTTCTCCCTTTAATTTAACTTTAATTCTTTGTATCTAAAGGCTGGTTAAGCACTGTAGGGAGGAGAAATGGGAGAAGTTTTTTTGTCTTGTTCCAGTGATTGGCACATCTGGGTGATGGCGTTGGATATGCGTTAGCATGTTAGATGTATTTCCACTCACATACCCAACAACTGCATGAACAACGCCGACACAGTCCTCGTTTTATCCACCACTCTGTAGCCTACTACTGGAACTGACCCGAAGACCGACGTTTGAGGCGGGGACGGCACCAGGCGGGAGGGGAAGGCTCAAGGCTGCAGCCATACAGTCTCAAAGTTTTCCCAAACTTGGGATCCTAAAGAGGCCGGCGTGGAACTCTAACTCTTGTGGGTCGCCACTCGCCACGCTCGTCCTTTCGTGCGGCTATCTCTGACTCACTCACTGGACCGTCGACCTGACAAAAAACTACATGTAGCTGGAGCTCTGCTAGCTTCAGAGCTAAGACAGGACTACATATTAAGTGTCCCTAGAACCTGCGTATCTAACAGTAATTCCGCATTATATTAGTTCCGCATAACATTAATTAACGTAATCGATGACGTCGACGAATCGTCCCAGCCCTAAGAAATACATTATTAATAAGGACAATATTCTCTAAACTGTAAACAGAGCAGAGCTGTCCACTGCTGCATTTACGCACGAGGAAAGCAGTCAGCAGCATAACTTCTTTCTAGAGATGCACAGATTACAACTTTCTAGGCCGATTTCCAATTTTCTTTGAGTTAGGCCAGCCGATACCGATTTTAGCCGATTCCGATTTCATTTTTTCTAACCACTTTACTAACCTGACTCCGCCAGATGGATTGCTTCGCATTTGCTCGGCATATCCATCTGGGAACTTTCCGTTGGAAAACTTTTGGGAAGGGGCAAAAATACTGGTTAGCTGATTGGATAAACCATCTGTCTATCACCACCTATGTTGGTGATAGACGGGCCAAATCAACCAGTCGGGAGAAGAGCAATAACATCTTTTCCTCCGGGGGGGAATAAAAGAGAGACCGTGAGAGTGCGTGCGTCCTTGAGAACTGTTACTCGTATAACTTATGTTGTCCGTTAATTGTAGCAGTGATTGGCATGAAATCGCCATATGTCAGACTGACCTGCCTGTTGCCAGTCATAGCCGAGCATGTGAAAAAAAAAAGCCAATTCCGGTCACCGGCCGGTCTATTGGTGCATCTCTAATTATTTCAGAAGCTAAACGTTAAGTATTAATGTTTTCTCTGTCAAGTTTATGACTACAGTTTTTAGTTTTGCTGTTTAAATATCCCTTGATAGGCCTATTAGCTGCAGGGACATTACTGTGCAAATAGAAACGTTTATTTACTGAAAGCAGCCTCTCTCATCATTAAAGTAAATCTTTTAAAAAGCAATAGCCTACAGAGACAGTAGAGAGGGAGTGAAAGTAATTAATTTTGGTGGGTTTGAGTGGATGATTTAAGTGTAATTGATTTGAATGCCGTCAGAGCTATTTTTTTATTTTCTGTGAGACATTGCAACACTAATAATAATGATAATGTAGCATACTTTATGGCACTGTTTGGTTAAATAAACCAGTTAATGCGAGAACTTTACTCTCGTCCCCAACGCGTAAAATTACAGTGAGCATATGTTTACAGATCTGTGAATGAATTAGGGCTGCAACAAAAATAATTATTAAAAGAGTTGCCAACGAATTTCATTATTGATTTGTTGTGACTATTACACCACTCAATAAGTCGCGGAGATGTTAGAGTATTAAAAAAAAGATTGAGTTGAATGCGGAGCGCAGCAAAAAAAACAAAAAAAACGTGATGATTCAGCACCTAAAACGTAAACATGTTGGAGTCCTTGATGAGGAGGAAGGGAGTTCAACAGCAGGGTAAAGTCACTACAGAATGCGCAATCTCACATAATATTCCTACTTTTACACATGTTCAAAATAATGTGGTCATATCTGCAGTGACTTTTAACAAAACATATAGCTATTGAAATAAGCCATGAGGAGTGACTTGTTTCAGACGCTGCCCTGGGCTAAAAATAAGCCAATATTTGGTGTGCTGTATAACTTTAGATTCAGCGATCCATTCATTCTAGGGCTGCAACTAACAATTATTTTAATAATCGATTAATCTGTCGAATATGTTGAATAAAAAAACAAAAAGGATTAATTAAAGTAAAAGGTAAATAACCCACAGAGTAGATACAGACAAGACCTTATTCATTAAATTATTACCATCATTGTAGTAAGTGCAAGTTAATTTATACACCACATTTGAACACAGCTTAAGATGACCAAGTGCTATGAAAGAATTTTAAAATGAAATTAAAAAGTACAATAACTGATATGGGACAAAGCACAGAATATATACAGATTGAAAAATTAATTGGCCAAAAAAGGTGAGTGAATAAAAACATGTCTTTAGTCTTGCAAACTATACCACCCCTGCTTTGCTAGCCTATTGTTATTAACGAGCTAACACTAGCCTGTCATGCTGGATAACGAGTAAACACCAGCACCAGAAGAGCTACTGGAGGGATGTTAGTTCCTCACTTAAAAACGGAACAAAAGTAGGATTCTGTAGTGACTTTACCCTGCTGTTGAACTCCCTTCCTCCTCATCAAGGACTCCAACATGTTTACGTTTTAGGTGCTGAATCATCAATCGACAATCAGCCATGTCGCTTTTGCATATCTTGCAATTAACACCTTTTCGATTTATTTAGTGTGAAATGCTCCCACACCTTGGATGACTTAGGTCGTACCGATTTCTCTGCCTCAGTGGCGTAATAGTCGCGCGACACAACAAATCGATAATGAAATTCGTTGCCAACTCTTTTAATAATCAAATTTTATCGATTTTATCACTGTAATTTTACGCGTCGGGGACGAGAGTAAAGTTCTCGCATTAACCGGTTTATTTAACCAATCAAACGGTGCCATAACGTATGCTACATTATCATTAGAGGTGTTGCAATGTCTCACAGAAAATAAAAATACGCACTGTGCATACATAATTACTGCTGCCAGCAGCTTAATATTCTAAATATAAACTGCGAAATTGTGATGTGTTGCTTTGAATTTAGCTGACGCTAGGGCTGGGCGATATGGACCAAAAGTCATATCCCGATATATTTTGTCTGAATATCGATATACGATATATATCCCGATATTTTTTTCCGCAAAGTGAGAGCAAATGTTCAGTCAAAGCCCAAATCAAATATGACATGTCACAAGTAGTTTCATAGAAACAGTTGCAAAATCAAATAAATAATAAACCGGTTTCTTCACCTGGTTCATGATTAAATGCTCAGCTGTTCAAACAACAATAAAATGTAAACCTAAATACTGTATAACAGGAGTACCTTTTTTGAAATCAAAGCTCAATGGTCAAATGCTCAAAGGTCAATTAAGCTTTTGATATTAATATAATCTACTTTGTTCAAAATGTAATGCCTCATGCCTGTAAGCCTAGGTTATAGTCCCATTCTTCCACTTGATACTGCTTCCACTTAAGTAAACTAAAAGATGAACTATCGACTACAAAACAAAGACACTAATTAATGTGTTAATACAAAGAATATTTATTATGATCGGTTCACAGATCTGAGTCCAAACGGAAACTTCACTCTTCTGAACTAAGAGTTTCTGCTTCAAGGTGAAGTTTAAACAGACTGAAATGTCCAGGCTCATTCCTCCACTATTTATTTCTGTATGTATTTATGCGTTACATGTAATTTTAACGGGCACTGAGCTCCAGATCCTGCAGCCGCAGACGGTCTCTGCTGCCCTGCTGTAGCCTCTCTCCGTCCGCCTGCCGCCGGCAAACTTAGTGGAACTTTCCGCCGATATTGACATACAGTTCGTCCTGGACTACGTGTAAGATCCTACCGATCACAACTCTGTCTTTGGCTGATCCGATCTGGATCAGCGGGGACAGGCGCAGCAGCGAGGCAAAGCTGTGTTTTTGCCCGGGGGAAGAGACGCTGCGGCCGGCCACGGAGCTGTCCGCCTCCCGCTGCCGCCGGAGCTCAGATTGCTGGTCGAAGGCGGCATATATAATCATAAAACACATTGTCACCTGTTAAATGTTATCCATTGCTGTTTGTTCTTTTCATTTCCTCTATCGAACATAATTAAGCAGTACAAAAGTCCGGCATCTTTAGCGTTGATCTGAATGCTTCGGACCCCTGTTCCAAGATGGCGGCGGTTTTGACGTATGTTTAGAACCTCAAGGCGACATATCTATGGGAGCAAGGATCACATTTGAACTATATCGATATATGCGATATGGTCTAATTCCATATCTCATTTAAAAATATATCGATATATTTTTTATATCGATATATCGCCCAGCCCTACTGCCCATCAGGTGTCAGCTTTGTAATGGTGTTGTAGAGGAGACAAGTACGATATTGGGTGGTGTCTTTTGGTAAACTGACTAGATGCTCTCGCTGTTTCACTTCCTGCCCGGCTGTCCGAACGTCCTGCGACTTGCGTGAAAATAGACCTGGCAAGTATCTTTTAGGGGTGGTACAGTTCATGAAAAAACATCCGAACCGTTCGGTCCGCTTGTCTCGGTTCGGAACGTGTGTGTGCCGCATGGTTCGACGCATGCGCAATGTGGCCTCGTGCCCGTCAGGTGCCCCATATGTGACCTCAGTGCGTTTCCCTTTCACGCGAAAGAAGAGGTGTGAACAAGTTACCAACAAAACGTACAGCGAAAGACTTTCAGGCCGTCATGCCAACCTGTATACATTTTAACATCAATGTACACTGTAACGTTTTGTCAATCGCTGAAGTGGCTGCAGTTTAGATCCTGTCGGGTCTCTGCAGAGGGAGGGGCTGCTCAGTTCTCACTGCGACTGACGCGTGCACACACACAAACACACACAAACACACACAAACACACACAAACACACACGGTGGATGCAGGAAAAAACGGAGAGGAGACGTATACAGGAGGGCCTGACAGCTACGGTCGTTATTGTAAGTACAATGATAAGTCCAATAAGTACTTTATCAAACCGTATGTGTGTCCCAGCCCAGGATAGGAAATTAACTAACAATGTAAACTGTTTTTATGTTTAACGTATTCTGACTTATTCAAAAGACGGAGCTTTAAGAGTTCCTCTCTTTTTCTTTTAAATGATACATTTTTGTAAGAGCTACACTGAAGTTGGCAGTTTAATAAATGCAAGTTATTTCAATTGATATTCTGTAATATTTCAATCTTCATGTGCAAAAAAGGCACATAAGTTCCTGTAGATGGCAATACACACTCCTTTTTTTTGCCAAATAAATGAAATAGGCTACATGATATAACTATATAATTATTTAATACTGTATCCTACATTGTGGATAATTAAGCTACATACTGTATGCTGAAGTATATTTCTGCAGTGTTAAAGATTAAAAGAAAAAATAACAAGAACCGTACAGAACCGAAAACCGTGACCCTAAAACCGTGATACGAACCGAACCCGTGGGTTTTGTGAACCGTACCACCCCTAGTATCTTTAGTGGAGTGGAGAGCCGCTTCACGTTTGATTCCAAATGAGGTCTGTGGATTGCACAGTAATAGCATTAGAGAAGGCTAGCTGTATATTATTATTATTCTTCTTACTCCAAGCTTCTTCCCATGTAAATACCTCAGATCTTCACTCTTCACACACTACGCTCCGATCTGCACATTACTGTTTACCTTTTCCTGCTAAAACTGAATTCCCACGGGACTTCAGCGCAAGACTACAGCTAGCCTTCTCTAATGCTATCACTGCGCAAGCCACAGACATCATTTGGACCGTTTCCATGTAGTTACGTAGTCACTGATATGGTCATAATCACTACAGTGCTCAATTACCTATTTTTGAGGGGGAAATAAACTTCAAGTTTTCGTGGCGAAGGCATGACCTGTCCTCATGGATTGTCGGCCGCGGCAGGCGACGAAGGTGGAAAGAAAGCAGATGGAAGGATGCCAGTCGGGCCTGATAGCCCAGCTAAAAACATGTACTAGGTTCTCCAGTCAGTGCCCTTGATCAGCACTGGCTCAGATCTGGAGTTGGTCCCTGGGCGCTGTAAATGGCTGTCCACTGCTCCCTTGAGGGATGGGTTAAATGCAGAGAATGAATTTCGCTACATGTATGTGACAATAAAGTACCTTTACCTTTTTAAGGGAACTACCACACAGACCTCAACTGCCAAGACTCCTACCCACCAACGCCAGATTGATCGCACACAAAATGGATGAGCTACAACTACACACGGAACTGCTGCGTGATGATTATCACTGAAGCCTGGCTGAACCCACTCATCCTGGATGGCAACTAGCAGGGCGAGCTAGCTACCGGCAGGATCGAGACAGGGCAGGTGAAATGTCTGAGTTGAAAACGCATGTTGTTGTCACGTAAGGGCCCTGTTCATGTTGCACAGACATTTTAATTGCATTTTCTGTCTGTTAAGAGGCACAAAGGCACTCTTTAGAACATGCCCACACAACTGCCTTTTAGCTAACTTGGAACTCTGGACGTAGCTGCAGCAACTCCAGTTTGCTAGCACCGATTTTGGTAGTTTTTTTTCTATCGACAGTACTCGCATATTTAAAGCAAGATTTATAGCAAGATTCACGTAAAAATTGGCCGGAGTTGTCCTTTAATCTTAACAGAACTAGGGGTGCAACGGATCACAAAACTCACGGTTCAGGTCACGGTTTTGAGTCACAGATCAGTTCAATTTTCAGATCAGCAGAAAAAAAAAGGGGGGGGGATGTAAGTGATTTATTAAAAATGTAATAACTTTTAACAATAACTTCTTTCACCAGTAGATTGCTGTTAAACGAAAAAAGATGAGAAAAGGGTATTTATAATAACTATGAATGCATCACAAGGTTTTACCAGTTTTAAGTAAACGCAACTTTTAGTCACGTCTATGTTGTTTTTGAGACAACAGCAGTGACAAGTGCTAGTTTGTGTCTTTTAGCTCATAGCTTTAGCGGCAGACTGTTGTACGTCCCGGTGTTGGAATCCTCTACAGTTAAATACAGTCACACTTTTACACCGTTTAGCTGTCAGCATTTTAAACCGTGTTTAATCCAGTTAATTGCTAGCATTAGGCTAAGATCAACGTTACCTGCTGCCAGGTGTACAGTTAGGGTTAACTAGCACTCCATGCAACGATGTTTCGGTTGCCTCTAACGTCCATTTCGGAGCATCAGAGGGCAGTGCAGACATTTAGCTAAGTGGCAATGAAATCTATTCCGTCCGCTAGATAGGCCTACCAGTAATTTAGGCATCCGTGCCATATTAGCACCGGATTTTAAAATGCGCCGTTCATGTGAACAGAAAATTGCGTTGCCTGTATCTTTTCACGGCAACTCTCCATAGAGATTTATCAGCCTACTTTAAGTATCAACAACAGTAAAAAACTATTTCACACCATTATTATAGTTAAAGCTTGCAACTGATCCGCCCCTATCTATTTTTAGATATAACATTCTATGATCCATTAGTCTCGATAGCAGTATCGATAAGATCAGACCTTATTTATTTCAATACCCCAAGCACACTAGATGTCCAGCAGATTAACAAGAGTTAAATATTTTAGTATCAATAATATAAACAGCATACTTATTGAGAAAAAAACTAAAAATAGACTGACTGAGAGGCTTTATTTGGGGATTACGCTAACAATAATCAAGAAGGGGATATAACACTTTAAACCAATGGTTGTAATCCAAGCTGAGCTGCTAAACCCGAGCTACAATCCATGATCGTTGGCAACTAACACCAGATGCAAACAGCTCTGAAGACTAAACAAAGCCAAATTACTTTTAAACGGCAAACAATTTTTCCCCCAAAACAAACTGGTTGTCAGATTTCCCTTTAAACAACACACCAATTAATTTTGGTAACGCAATCTGAATAGGATAAAAAAGATGATGCAAATTCTACAAACCTTGTAGATATATCTAGTAAATGTGATGCAGATGTGAACAGTTTCGATATGAGCAAATGAAAGTAATGTTAATTGTAGCTATATAGCTAGATTTCTTGTGGAAAAATAAAGCTTTACTATGGTTGTTTCACCTGCCATATCAAGCAGACTACCTGACAGTGCTTGTTATGAAATACGCTTGCAGGGAGAGCCGCATTCATTCTTACTACTGACGTTTCCTCACATGCCAGTAACTTAATTTGCTCATATGAATACAGCGTGCTAACCCAGCCACATCTTATTTGTTTACATTAGCTACATAGCTAGGCCTGCTAATGTTAGCTAGCTAGCAGGCACAAAGGAATGCGTTTAGTTGATATACAGACGCTTATGTGCAAGTTCAAATATCCCTGACATATTGCTTTATTTTTTATTATATTGCAATTGACCGACTTGGTCCGTACAAATCCCAGGACAAATGCGCAATAACGTTCCATCTGCTAATTCATCGTGGAGACGACGCTAGCTAAAAAATACCTAATCTTCAGTGTTTTGCAGCTGGTATTACGCGCAATACAAAACAAATTTCAGTCGAAAAACTATCCCTGTTGGGAAAACGCATCTTTAATTAGTTTTTTTAAAAAGGTCCTCGTCTGTGAAAATATAACGTTAGCCGGAGCGGTGGGGCCTCAAGACTACTAAAGCTTGCTACACCCATCCACTGAATCAACCCATCTTACCTGCTCATCAAATCTAGTAATCACGGCCTGGACCCACTCCACTGGTTTGTGAGCCGCCATGGCCGGGCGGGGGGACACCGCAACGTTCTGGTGATAAATCCAAGGTATAGGGCTGGAGCTGACAGGCTTATTTATGAATTAAAATGTGTCCTGAATCGATGGTAAAGGACGAAAGGGGCGAGTATTTTTCCCTTTCTGTAGGCTTCACCATGCCACCGCCATGACACACCACCGGAAGTCTTCTTCAGAGAAATTGATAGGAGGCGTTGGAGACCAGGGTCAAGCTAGCTGGAATAAAAAAGACCACTTCCAGGCACAATCTTCAAAGTAACGATTGTTGAAATTTTCGAATTAATAACGTGTTAGCGATAACACCACATAGCTGTGATTAGCATTAGATGTTCTGCTCAACCAACCGCAACAGTTTTTTGAGATTCCTATTGTTTTATTTTGAAATTAAAAAAAATCTTACTTCCGCTACTAATGTAAAACATTCTTGGAAATTGGCAGATCGTTTGGAAGGTTTGGAGAGCATGCGTTAAGTACGATCAGGCCTATCAGATTTCCATTATACATTATACTGTTTTAATTAATAAACGTCAGTCCATTTTAATATTTTTACAAAAGAAAATGTACACAATTTGGAGACTTAACAGTTGCAATTACCTACTCCGTATTTTATGTAGGCTATAGTAGTAGGCTATAGTATAATAATTTTAAGGCTATTTAAACACAAAAAGTGTTATCTAGCACTTAACATTTTCAAGATCAGCTTTGGCCAAGTGTGTGTACACATGATTCGACGATTTCGTTGCTCTCAATAGTTCACACAGAAAGAGAGATAAAACTAGAAAATGCATTTCCTGCAGAAAATGCTTGTGAATGCTGAATAGCTAAATTGCTAAAACTGGATTAATAGCTTAATCCATAAGAAGAACTTGAAGTAGTGAAAATAGTTGGAAAAGTGGGAATGGTTTTAATTAGTATAAATTTCATTGAAAAGTTGAATAACACCACTCATGTAAAAAAAGATGTGGAATAATTAAAGTTTTTTTTTAAAAGCTAGGGCTAAAGTTAAACTGGATTGCTGGTTAAAATGTATAGAAGAAGGTGAACTTGTAGGAAATGTGGAAAAGTGATAATTGTTCTAGTTAGGGCCCGAGTGCCGACAGCGGCGAAGGCCCTATTGAAACTGAAGGAATTATTCTTTCTTTCTTTCTTTCTTTCTTTTTCCCGTCAAATGAATTGCCTTTTTGAGGGGCTTAACATATTCAAAAACTCACCAAATTTGGCGGTTGCATCAAGTCTGGTGAAAATTTACGTATTTTAAGGGTTTCGCGAATAGCCGCACAAAAATGGCTCGCTAGCGCCCCTAGAAAGTTAAAAGAATTGAGCCCCTTCATTGCGTTTAACGTAGACTCACGAAACTTGGTACACATATGTACAAGTCAAGATGTACAAAAAACTTCATTAGAGCCATACCCTAAACCCAACAGTCCGCCATTTTGAATTGAAAGTTTGAAATTAGTGCGATTTTGGCCATTTCCACATGTCGTACTTTAACGAACTCCTCCTAGAGATTTCATCCGATCAACTTCAAACTCGGTCTGTTAGACTCGGAAGTTAGACATGAAAAGTTGTTAAAAGAAAAACTTTTCGTCATAGGGCGAGGCCGTGGCGGGGCGGCCATTTTGTGCGTTTCGCCGCCGAAACAGGAAGTGGGTGTAACTCGAGTGTACATTGTCCGATTACTTCGAAACTTTTCAGGATTCATAATAGTCCAACCCTGAGGACAAATAAAGGCTAAAATTTACTTAAAGTCATAGCGTCCCCTAGTGGCAACAGGAAGTAGGCCTAAAAGTCAAGGTGCTATACTTTAACGAACTCCTCCTAGAGATTTTATCCGATGGACTTCAAACTTGGTCTCTACCATCCGAACACGGGTATCGATTGACGGTCAACTGCTGCCGTATAGTTCAGTAGCCTACTTTTGTGGTGTGTTGTGCGGGCGCTGCCACTGTATCATATGGATATAATCTTCCGCACATCCAACGGATTATTTACCCCAGGGACTTTTTACTTCAGCTGCAATTTCACTCTCACCGAGCCCCTGCCTCGGACAAGTTGCCGGAGGTGCTACAACGTAAAATCCCAACCAACCGGACAGAGACTTTGCAAAACAACAGAAAGAAGGTAACGAGACGGGGGAGGAAGAAGAAGGGTGGAATTAAAGCAAAACTTAGGCGAGGAGAAATTAAGCACCGTGCACTCCCCTCAGTGATCCTTGCTAATGTGCGCTCATTGCGTAACAAAACTGATGAACTGCAAGCTAATGTTTTTCACATGTATGAATATCGGACTGCTTCCATTCTTGCTCTCACTGAAACGTGGCTAACTGGAAGTGACAACAGTGACAGCATGCACATAGATGGCTTCGGGTCCCCTGTAAGGTTAGACCGTGATACTGAACTGACTGGCAAGCACCATGGCGGTGGTGTCTGCCTTTATGTCAACCCACGCTGGTGCAAAACAGTTGTTGTCAGAGAAGAACTGTGCAACCCTGACATCGAACTCCTGGCTGTCTCCCTGCGTCCCTTCTACCATCCCAGGGAATTTCCACAACTGTTTTTCATTCTGGTTTATATTCACCCCAGAGCTTAAGCATCCACTGCTACAGATCATATAAGGAATACACTCAACAGACTCGAACTGATATCTCCAGATGCCCCCAAATTCATCATGGGTGACTTCAATAACTGTTCAATAGACATTCACTTAAAGGATTTTATCAGTATGTCAACTGCACCACCCGTCTAGGGAAAACACTGGACAAATGCTATGGGTCAGTCCCAGACGCCTACAGAGCCGTCCCCCTCCCTCCCCTAGGCTCTGCTGACCACAGTAGCATACTGCTTGCTCCCGCCTACACACCTGTGGTTAAGAGAACAGAGAAAGTCATCAAGGACATCAAACAGTGGACACCAGATAGTATTGACAGGCTTCAATGGTGTTTTGAAACCACGGACTGGAAGATCCTCACACCATGCTCCACCAACATCAGTGAGCAAGTGGATACAGTCTCAGCATACATCACTTTCTGTGTAGATAATATTATCCCCTCCAAGAAGGTTATAATCTTTCCTAATAATAAACCCTGGGTGACTAAAGATCTGAAAAACAAATTGAATAAGAAAAAGAGAATATTTTTAATCAGTTCTGAAGCTGAGAAGAAGGAGGTAAATAGAGAGGTCAAGCGAGCCATAAAAATTGCAAAGCTGAAATATAAGAACAAAGTGGAGCAGTCCTTTGAAAAAGGGAACCTCCGTGCGGCTTGGCAGGGCATCAAGAACATGGCAGCAGTGAACTCTGTCTCTTCCAGCGGCAAACCCATCCAGGTAGCGGGAAGCAGTTCAACTTCACTCCCGAACGACCTCAACTCCTTCTTCACCAGATTTGAAAAGGACAACAGCACCCAGCTGGAATCGATCATCTCCACTCTCAGACCTGATGACTCCGGCCTCAACATCAACACATCAGAGGTGGTGAGAGCCCTCAAAAGGACTAAAAAGAATACAGCTCCAGGGCCAGACGATATCTGTGGGCGGACCCTATGGCACTGTGCTGAGCAGCTGGGAGGTGTGTTCCAGCATCTGTTCCAGGGCTCTTTGACCAGCAGCACAGTCCCTGCGATGTGGAAAAACTCAACAGTGATCCCCATCCCAAAGAAGGGCACCACCAAGGTCCTGAACGACCTTAGACCGGTGGCTCTCACCTCCCTGGTTATGAAAGCCATGGAGAGGATCATCAAGGAGCACATCACCAAGGCAACTAGCTCGATGATGGACCCACTGCAGTTTGCTTACCAGGCTGGCAGGGGGGTAGATGATGCAAAAATATTCATCTTAAACACCATCCACAAGCACCTGGAAATACCCAAAACCACAGCCAGACTTTTGTTTACAGACTTCTCATCAGCATTCAACACAATGCAGCCACACATTCTGGCAGAGAAGCTCATCACACGCTTCCACCTCAACCACCAACTCACTCTGTGGATTATAGACTTTCTCACCAACAGATCACAGAGGGTGTTGGTGAACTGCACCTTGTCCGACACCCTCTTCACCTCCACTGGCTCTCCACAGGGCTATGCCCTCTCCCCACATCTCTTCATCCTTTATACAGATGACTGCAGATCCACCCAGCCAAACTGCCACTTTGTGAAATTTGTTGATGACACAGTCCTCCTGTCTCTGCTTCCCAGCCATACACAACATCACAGCCCAGCCCTACAGGACTTTATAGTTTGGTGCGAAAAATCTTGTCTTGAGCTGAACATAAGAAAACCAAGGACATGATTGTAACCTTTTCACCCAAACAGAGACAGTTGGCTGAGGCAGTCACCACTACCATCCAGCAGGAGCCAGTGGAGATAGTGGAGGTATACAAATACCTGGGAACAGCCTTCGACAACCTGCTAAGATTTTCCTCTAATATAGAGGAAATCCTTAAAAAGTGCCATCAGAGACAGTACCTACTTAGGAAGCTGAAGTCATTTGGGATTAAGAAAGACATTCTCACCATTCTACTATGCTTTTATTGAAAATGTTATAACTTTCTCTTTTACTAGCTGGTTCCACTCCATCACCCTGCAAAACAGAAACCGCCTGTTGAGTGTGGTTAAGGTCTGCTCAAAAATCATTGAGCAGCCCGTCCGAACTCTTACTGCCCTATGTGACCAACAGACTGTAAATGTAGCACGCAGGATTATTCAGGACCCCTCTCACATCCTGTTTTCTGAGTTTCAGTGGCTCCCCTCAGGACGCAGACTCTGCTGTCCGCTTTGCCGGACACAGAGGAGGAAGGCAACCTTCATCCCGAGGGCTGTCCAGCTTATGAATGACAACCGACTTATGAACATATGATTTTTTTAACAGCATCTTAAGCATTTTTGTTTTTAATTGGAGCACAAGAAAGAACTTTTAGAACTTATAACCACTACTATGTGATGAATGATGACAGGTGGTATGTAGTACTTAGTGTGTGGTTGTGCAGTGTGGCTGTGGATTATGTTTGTGGGTTGATGTACAGTATGCATGCTGCTTATGTTGTTGATTTGTCCCTTGTTCCTTGGAATGCTGAGATAAGCTATTGTAATGTGCCTTTTTAAAATTGCCCCTTGGGGAAAAATAAAGTGCTTTGAATTGAATTGAATTGAATTATATGACAAACATCATCCGATTGACATGAAACTTAGAATGTGTGGTCTACATGTGATACTGAGCCGCCCCCTATATTATGACCATGCCCACTTAATCAGGCCACGCCCTCTTTGATAAAATTTGAACCGTTTAAGGTAGAGTCTTGTGTGAGGTGTCATTGAACTCAGCAGAGACTTCTTTCTTCATTGGTGATGGTTTGACCCGCCCCCTATGCTTAAGACACGCCCCTTTTAATAAAGATTGACCCATCTAAGGTAGAGTCTTATGTGAGGTATTCACAGCTAATGAACCGTATGACGTAGAATCTTGTGTGAGCTATCGTTGAACTCGGCAGGGAGTTCCCTTTTCATTGTTGACGATTTGCGGCGTCTGAGTTGCGCGCAAATGCAAGGTCGCAAGGAGTGGTGTCCGCCGGTAACCCCGACGCGCGCAGAGGCGTGAGGGCCCGTCCATCGCTGCTCGCAGCTTTAATTAATATTAAAAGAGTTGAATAATAGCCATATTGTATGAAAGTTGTAGGTGTTAAAACAGTGGCACAGCAGTGGCAAGCGAGTGACATCCATTCAGCACAAATTGCGGCACCACAGTGGCAATTTGTCGGCAGTTGAGAGACCCTGCCTCAATTCGTCGTCAACTAAGCAGAAATTTGATTTCTTTGGAAAACCTACAAGATAAGTGTGCATGTTTTGCGTTATTATGGATCCCAGAGCAGTTCTAGGCAAGTCCCACCCTACGATGGTTGAAGTTAGGCATTAACCTCGAGCCGACTGGTCAGGGGATACAACAGGGGACCTGAACAAATCCGGTTCTATTATCTTGAGCAAGCATGGACGCCTGGCCAATCATAGCTGCCGTAAGTCTGTTTTTTTAAGTAAACAGGGAGCAGTATTTTTTCTTGAATATCACTATAACGTTTCCATTTCTCAACCCATTTCATACACAGAATTTCTTAGCTCCAGTGACGGCTTGTTATTAAAGGGCGCCACGCCCATCACAATTCTAGAAAAACAAATGTATAGACCTAGTTGAAGACAAAATATATTTTCAATTTTTTTATTGTTTCTTTTATATTTTTGAACATACAGAACAGACAAACACAACTGAAAAAATGCACGCACCCTCTCCCACCCCCCACACAACAAAATAATTTTGAAATTAAAATTGTTTACTCATACGATGTGTAGGCTACACATCGCTACTGCTACACACCTAGCTGTTCATACAGACGCACAGTTCTCCGCGCCGGTCACAAAGTGATCCTTCTCTCCACTCTGTGTGTGTGTGTGTGTTTGTCAAACTGTACTATTTAGCTTATATCAATAAACTTTTTTTTTTTTTTACTAACTGCAAATGAATGGCTGCCATATACAGTGGATCACAACATCTTGCTTGAAAGACTTAAGCACTGGGTTGGTATCTCAGGGAGTGCCCTGGATTGGTTAACCTCCTATGTTTCAGTTAGAAGTTTTTCTGTGTCACTGTGGACGGGTGGGTTCAGCGGTAGAGCAGGCGCACATGTACTGAGAGGTTTATGCCTCGACGCAGAGATCCAGGGTTTGAACCTGACCTGTGACAATTTCCTGCATGTCTTCCCCCTTTCTCACCTAGCTGTCCTAGAAAGGCAGAAAAAAGTCCCCCAAAAAAGAATCTTTAAAAAAACTGTCCCTATTGTTCAGAAACTGCTGCCCTTAATCAGCATTAAAACAGTTAAAAAAGGGAAAACACCAGGGTTGGATGGAATTCCATCAGAACTTTTTCTACAGTGTAATGGCAAAATTACATTTAAGCACAATTCCTTATATTTTTATGTTTTATTTCTACTTTACTGCTCTCACAAATGCTGAAAGAGTTTATCTCATTTCCCACATGCAGATTTATATTCTAACTTTGTGAGACATGCAGTCTGGAACATTGTGTGAGCACTGTTAGCCTGAACAGATAAAGGTACAAGGTCACCCTAAAACTCTCACGTTTTCCCATGCCAGTTAAGATGTAACTGGGGGGTGAAAGTCGTACAGGGAGGAGGAGGCGAAATGACTCCAAGATGTCTATTGTATTCCTCTGATTGTCTGCATGTGTATCAGATTGCCTGTCAAAATTGTAGCGTCATAATAATCCAAGTGCGTATGTGCTGTCACTCTGAAGATGCATATAAGCCTGGTGTTCCTGTTCACTCATTTGAGAAACTGACTCCACACTGGGCTGCGGCCTTTTGTGAAATCATGTTGATCCTATTTGCAAATATATCTTTTTTAATAAAATACAAAAACCCAACTTGGTTTTATTCTCAGTCTGTCTTATTTGTTTCAATTTACTAAACTCTGAAACTCTTCCCCCTGCTGCTTAGAGGAAACTTCCACGACAACAGTATTTTAACATATTAGGTCCTACTATTTTACAAGCTTTAAATGTGCCCTGCCATACAAAACCGTTTTTAACTTGCATTTTTTTTAATATGTTAGGTCCATACTGTATGTGTTTGTGTTATGTTGTGAATGTGAAAATGAACTGCTACCTCCTTTGTCAGCTCTAGCCACTGAAAAGAAATAAGCAGAGAAATCAGGCCAATAACAAAAGCTGGTCAGTCTGACATCATATTGCCTGAGCTCATTACTATTCATTAGCTCACCCAGTTGGGCTGGGTAAAGGATTCTGACAGACACACTGTAAAAACTGAGAATGGTGTTAATTAATATTTAGTAATCAAACATTAGTAACATATACATAATAAAAATGACTATTTGCAGTTTGGAATCACATTGAGCTGAAGTCAACAAATTTTATTCATTTATTAATTACATTTTACTCAGTTTTGTTTGAATAAAATCAGCTGCGGATCATTAAGATGAATTTAATTATATTTTATCGGGAAAGTCAATGATGCAGAAAATTACTAAATTTTACTCATTGGGAGGTCTTTGGATTTAATCGCCTAACACTTCCGCTCCAGCTATTTTCAGCCACATGGACATCGTCATCGAACATATACTGCCATTTTCCCAAAGGTAAGACTTGTTTAATTATTGTAAGTTGTAAACATTTTTCAACGAGTTGCTGTAACAGTTAGCAATTGAACATTGTTTTGCATTGCTGCAAGTTACCCAACAGCCAAACTTTACTGGCTGAAAGTAAAAATAAAGGTAGGCTATGTTAGCCTAACTTAACGTTAGTGATTCTAATGTTTAGACTAAAAGCGTGGCAATGAACAGGGTGCGAACTACGGGGGAGCTAGGGGGAGCTCAGCTCCCCTTAATAAGACATGGGCTCCCCTGAAAACGTTATTTGTGAAATTTTGGGGGGTCTCTAAATATATTGACAATGTGTCATTTTGATGTGCAATTTCAGTTTTCTGTAATGTGATCATCGTGGATTATTATGTGTAAAACTGCAAAAATATCATTCATGCATGTCGGCGATTTGAACCTAATTCACTTCAATAAAGATAAGTAGGCTATACATGCTATTCTTGTTATGAGCATCAAGGCGTGGCGGCGCTGCGGTGCAAATTCAACTCATGTTTAGTACATGTTAAAAAAAATATAAACGTTGGAGGCCATTAATCGGCGCGCAAAGTCCTTGAAATCCATTCTGCAGTAAGCATCATATAGCCATGGCAAAAAGAAAACAAGGCAGTTTAATTAATTTTGTTTTTACATGACGTTAGCACAACTAATTCCCCTGCTGCAAGCCTGTTGGCACGCCTCCCACCGGGGTGACAACGCAAGAAGAAGCTGAAGAAATTATGGGCCTCATTCACCAATATCTTCCTAAGTTTTCTCTTAAATATGTTCTTAAGAAGGTTTCTAAGAAAGATTTACGCCGGATTCATGAAGTGTTCTTAAACAGCAGATTTGTTCGCACCTGTGTTCTTAGGATTGATGAATCCCACGTCTTCGTAACTGAAAGCGCGTGCCAGTTGTTCCTAATTAGCATAAGAAAACGCCCCAAAAATTCCCATATAAGGACATGACACTTCCTGTGCACCTCCTGGGAGACAGGTTGTCGGAGCTTGTCGGAGCCGCGGTGGAGGAAGTACTGAATCTCAGTACTTAAATAAAAGTACAAATAACCAGAGACATATTTACTTTAGTAAAAGTAGAAGGTGTCCACAACCACAAACAAGGCCTGGCTTTTAAGAGAAGTTCCTATCCTAACCATGAAACGGAAATATGTTGTTAGAATCGGAATGCGGTTGGTTTTATTCATGGATGTATTTCATTTCCTTTAACCATGCAATTGCATTACTTAAGTAAGCAAATAAAGTGTGTGAAGCAGCGGACATGGGGAGATGTGAAGAGGTCCAACCAAATAAATAAGATATGAACGCGTCTTACACAGCCTAGCGGAGGAGTAAACGACGCTGTGGAGAGAAATAGATGGCAACTTTGATTTAAAAACGGGAATAATAAAAACAAACGTTTTCATTTTCACTTTTACCGGGGCTGTATTACCGAGGGTCAGCGGCGCTGCGCCCGGGCTCTGCAGCACCGGAGCCGGCTTGGATCAGCGGTGCCCCATACAGTATCTACGGCAACCCATATATACAGTATCTACGGCAACCAAGCTTTACTGGTGAGACAAACGTGTGACGGTCAGGAAGACGTTTTGGCAGGGGGGAAACTGATCAGAAAATGTAACGGAACATTGTAGAAATGTAGTGGAGTAGAAAGTATAGATAACTGCTGCAAAATGTAACAAAGTAAAAGTCAAAAGTAGGCTATGCACTATTGAGTCTACAATCTAGCCTACTACTAAAGTAAAGTACAGATACGTGAAAAATGTACTTAAGTACAGTTACGAAGAATTTGTACTTTGTTACATTCTACCACTGCATTTCGGCCCAATAAATAGCGATCAATCACCAAATAATGCAGGATTTAATCAGTTTAATTGCTGATGTAAATTGCAGTGTTAGTGTCTTTTTTGAATAATATGATTTTTTATCAACAAATGATCAGAAATACATTACATTACAATACTATCATTGTAAACAACTGTAGAATTAAATAAAATGCAGTAAGCAATCATTTGGAGCAAATTGTCATCACTCAAATGTGCGTAAGAGTGCTTTTCAGTGTTCGTAGATTTTGTTCTTAGCTAAGAACAAATCCAAGTTAAGAAAACATTAGTGAATGCCAGAATCTTCGTAAAAAAGTGCGTAAGAAGGGTTTAAGAACACATTTCTTCGTAAGAACGCTTGGTGAATGAGGCCCAATGTCCTCTCTGGCTGAAGATGATCCTAACCCTCTCGCTCCTCTCTCCCGTTAAATTGGAACAGCCAGCAGTGGAGAGACAGGAAGAGCCCATATACATGGCTGTTTGTTAAGGATGGAAACTTGGGGTGCGTCGCTAAGGTCTAATTGAACGGAGGAGTTCTGGTATTCTTCGGTAGCCTGAGTAACTTTAACCGTTGTTCATGTGAAATCTCAAAAAAAGCCTGATGCTTTGTTTATAGACTATTTGTGGTTGGCTGTTTGCTATTTGACCTATCTACTCCTGTTGATAACGTATAATAGGGTAAATCCTGTAGTGCATATACTTGTAGCTGTTATGTATCTTTGTAAGTCATTGTAAGCGCACAACCCCCCCGCGTAGCCAAATGTGTCGTCCTAGTTTTTGATACGCGACGCGCCGGTGCGCACAATACTATGCGTTGTCGGTGGGGGCGACACTGCATGTATTGTAGTAGTGCCCTATATTTAAATATAGGATACTATATTCTACATTATCCAAAAATATTGAATCAACTTAGCTGAGCAAATTCATCAAACATAGGACTACTGAGTCAAAATTCTTGGAGTATGTGTCTATGCTGTGTGCCCTCCTCAAGAGGCTGGAATAGAGTACAGCAGGAGAGAGAGAGAGAGAGAGAGAGAGAGAGAGAGAGAGAGAGAGAGAGAGAGAGAGAGAGACCCAAATGTAATATATTTTTAAAACCTGCTAAACCTGCTAATTGTATTGGTCAGTGCTACCCAATCGTAGTACACTGTACTGGTGGGGAAACACACCAGCATCTGATAAAAAATAAGTCAGCCAGCCAGCTGCTCCCTGACAAGAGCCACTCCGGGAGGGTCTGGCTCTGCCGACCGAACACCGTGGAGCACTCTGCTGCGCCCTGTTGCGTGGGCGGTGTATTGCATTTCACGCATCGTCCGTGACGCTTGCGTTTACTTGCGTCCACTGTTTAGACTATGAAAGGGAGCGTGTCGCTCGCGTTGCTTGTTCGTGTTGCTCGCGTTGCTTGCGTTGACTCTGTAACGGCCCTAACTTCAAACCGGTTTCAGCACGTGCTGACAGATTACACCGACGAGCTGCGTCTGAGGTCAGTATATTAGAGCATGGTGCGGACTTTGCGCTGCCAGAGAGAGGCTTCTTCCGTCTGTTTGCAACAACAGATTTAACACTATTATGTTAGCATGTCATGCTCAGTATATCCAAATTTTGTCAACAACGTGTCTCCACAAAACAGAGTAAATCACTATTTTAGGCGATGGACCTTCTTGTAGAATAATAAGACCAAAATAAATAACAGAAAGATGGACCGTATTCACACGAAAAAAAGGATCATAATACCTTTTGTAAATAACCTAGTGTATGTTTAGCTCTACAGAAGAAAAAACCTTGTTGAACAGTTCTTTTTTATTATGTATTTTTACCTGGTTTAAACCCAAGTGCCTTACTTCCTGTTCTAAATAAAGGGGCTTTTATTTTGAAAGTCACTCGCTGACAACTGAACTAGTTTTTCTGCTACATGCAACGGTAAAGAGGAAAAAACAGTAACATGCCTATACGGTGAACGATTTAATGTTTTAGCACCCTTTCGAAGAGGCACAAGGTTAGTATTTATTATAATACTGTAACATTAAAATGTTGGTGGAGTTGTTTTGAACGATTGTAGCTGTTGCTAGCTTTCTGTGTAATGAGCTAATACTAAACGATGCTAATGCTCTGAAACAATATGGTAAGGTAGCTAATGCATTTGTTGTTTATTGTTTCTTTTTTACCAGCTCTTACGTTGGTTTGGGATTTCCAATAAATCTAAAATCATCAGTTCAAGTGTCAGACCATCTTTCGGAGGGTATGCTACAGTAAGAGCTTGACCTGCACATGCTGCATCACACTGCCTATGGAACTCATGAGAAGACGGCAAGACACGGCATACAGAGCAGTGAGTTGCAACATCTAGTGTGATGGTCAACGGTGAATAATACAACTGTACTCAACATGGAAGGCATAAAGGAACAAATACGTAAGCTACAAATAGAAATTCAAGAAAGTAGAGGCTTACTTGATCAAGAGGAATATGAAGGCATGTCAAGGCAGGAACTAAAGGAGTTAACTGAATGTAAGAAAAAACAACTAGCCGAACTTCAGCACAAAATGGATGACGCTGATGGGTTAACATTACCACGTCGTTCAGAACGTATTAATGTGCCCACAGAGAAAATACTCACATACCAAAAGGAAGAACTGAGTAAAAAGGAAAAGAGACTGCTTAGCCTGTACGAACAATGGAAAATTCAAATCAGAACATCCAAAGAAAATTTAAAGAAAAACATAACAGAAAAGGAACTGGCTACAATGGCAGACACCATTGAAAAGGGAAAGGATGATCTCATGAGACTTTATAATGAAATAAGAAAACAGGCCACACCATCCACTGAGCTAAGACGCAAAATAGATGCATGTGAGGCTGTAACTAGAGACATTATAAAGCTTATCTGCGAACGCTTATCAGCAGTAGATGGCGACTTTGATGCAGAGTGTGAAAGGCACCGGCTCCATCAGCTACTAGCCCACGACTATGCTTACTCTATATATGGTACAGCCTCTCAGTCAGGTGCCAGTCGCCATTCAGAATCAATGCTCATATCAGCAAAAAGGGCTGATGCAGCTGCAGAACTCGCTGCTAAGGAGGCTCAATATAAACTGATGCAGGAAGAAAGAAATCAAAAGGAGAAAATAAGAGAGATGGAAGAGCAACATAAAAAGGAATTAGAAGTGCAGAAGTCTGAATTAGAGCATCTACAAGCAGAAAGGGACGTCGAGGCTGCTCGTGCCAGACTTGAAATATATGACAGAGAAATTTGACAGGATACTGATAGTCAGCCCATACAGCAGAACAACAGACAGTTCACTCCTAACGCCCCATTATACAGCCAAGACTCTCACCTTGCAACACCAGCGCCACGTACTGAAATGTCCTATCTGGCCCAAGCAATCCATGACAGCATAGCCATAAACAGACTCCCAATGCCAATGCCCACAGTGTTTAGTGGAGACCCAATTTTCTACATTGAATGGAAGGCTTCATTCTTGTCACTTGTGGACCGAAAGGGTATTTCTTCAGCTGATAAACTTTACTACCTAAAGAAATACGTCAGTGGCCCTGCTTACAAATGCCTTGAAGGCACCTTTTATCGAAATGATGAAGAGGCATACAGAGATGCATGGAATAAGCTCAATCAACGCTACGGTCAGCCATTTCTCGTCCAAAGAGCCTTTAGGGACAAACTATCAAAATGGCCAAAAATACAGTCCAAAGATGCAGAAGGGTTAAGAGCATTCTCAGACTTCCTAAATGCCTGCCTGCAAGCCATTCCTCATGTGAAGGGTCTAGAAATATTAAGTGACTGTGAAGAAAACCAAAAGCTAACACAGAAAGTTCCTGATTGGGTAGCATCCCGTTGGAATCGTCGGGTTACTACAGCCCTCATGGAAAATAAAGAGTTTCCCACCTTTGAGGATTTTGCAAAGTTTGTTTCAGTAGAAGCAGAGATAGCATGCAACCCAGTCACTTCCCTACATGCTCTTCACACATCTAACCCACCCCATGACAAGAGAAACACAAGGGAAACAAAGGGAAACAAAGCCAACGTCTTCAGCACTCAAACTGTCTTAAACAGTGATAAATCAACACCAAGCAATGGAAGATCAAGGCTCCCCTGCATATGGTGCAAAGATGACAAACATCAACTCCACAACTGCCCAAACTTCATGGAAAGGTCTCTTGAAGACCGACGGAAACATGTTAGGGAAAACAAACTGTGTTACGGATGTGTGAAACCAGGTCACAGCGCCAAGGAATATCGTCACCGCCACACTTGTGATGTGTGCAAGGGAAAGCACCCGACCTGTCTACATGATGAAAACTACAGAAGACATGAAGGTAGAGAAAGGCCTTTATCCATTGTAAACACAGCTTCAAACGCAGCAGATGAAATCTCAGCAGCCATGGCACTCAACGTCACTAGAGGGGGTCAGTCATGCAGTACTTCCATGATCGTCCCTGTATGGGTGTCCTCTGCTACAAATCCATCCCAGGAGCAGCTCGTCTATGCCTTACTAGACACTCAAAGGGACAGCACATTCATCGAAAAGGAGGTAAGCAAGGAGTTACAAGCAGATGCCTACCCTGTGAAACTGAAACTTACCACCATGCTTGGAGAGAGCATGATCATGAAGAGTGAAAGGGTTTCTGGACTCCGTGTGAGAGGCTATAATTCATGCTTTCACATCGACCTTCCTCCTTCATATACTAAAGACTGCATTCCAGTGAACCGTGATCATATACCCACTCACGAAACAGCAAAACAGTGGCCTCACTTGACAACAATCACAGATAAGATTCCACCTCTCCTTTGCTCTGAAATAGGACTCTTAATTGGCTACAACTGTCCCAGGGCGCTAACACCCAGACAGGTGCTAGCAGGAAAAGACAACGAACACTTTGCTATCCTTACAGACTTGGGATGGAGCATTGTGGGCTGCTCAACACCGCACCTGGATGAAACAGGATCCAGCCTGTGTCACAGAGTCGCAGTAAAGGAACTCCCTCCAGTAACACCGATGGATGTGATAAGTGCTCTGGAGTCAGACTTTAAGGACACTAAAACAGACGACAAGACTGTCTCACAAGAGGATCTTGTTTTCTTGGACAAACTCGAAAGGAGCATAAGGAAAAATGACCAGGGACATTATGAAATGCCCTTACCCTTTAAGCAACGGCCATACTTACCTGATAACAAGAAACTCGCCGAAATCAGGCTCAGTCATTTACGACGGAAATTGTACAGGGATGAGAAATATAAAAAGGACTACACAGCATACATGAATGAGATCATTGAAAGAGGTGATGTCGAAGAGGTAGACGAAAACGGAACTAATGGTGAACGGTGGTACATTCCCCATCATGGCATCTACCACCCTAAAAAGCCTGGGAAACTGCGTGTCGTGTTCGACTGCTCAGCAAAGTACGGCGGCACAAGCCTAAATGAACACCTTCTTCCAGGGCCAGACATGATGAACAACCTAACGGGCGTCCTCATACGATTCAGACAGCATCCCATAGCTCTCATGTGTGACATAGAGGAAATGTTTCACCAATTCCATGTCCAGAAGGATGACCGCAACTACCTGCGCTTCCTGTGGTGGAAAGGAGGAGACACAGACACACCACCTCAAGAGTTCCGAATGAAGGTCCATCTCTTCGGTGCAGTGTCATCCCCTGGCTGTGCGAACTATGGGCTGAAATACCTAGCCAAGGAAAACAGTCACTCACATCCAATAGGATCTCAGTTCATGGCAAGAGACTTTTATGTTGATGATGGAGTCACAAGTACAAACACTGTGGAGAAGGCCATTCAGGTGGCACACGAAGCAAGAGAGATATGCGCCAAAGGTGGTCTCCGTCTTCACAAATTTGTGTCAAACAACCATGCTGTCCTACAGAGCCTACCCTCATCAGAGTGTGCAATAGACACCAAGACAAAGGATTTAACCTTCACTGACGTACCACTAGAGCGAGCGTTAGGGATTCACTGGAGCATTGAGGCAGATAGCTTCAGATTTAACAACACCTTAAAGGACCAACCAGCAACACGCAGAGGCATATTGTCTACTGTGGCATCCATATATGATCCCCTTGGCTTCCTTGCACCATATGTTCTCACTGGGAAGAAGATCTTACAGGAAATGTGCCACCAAGGTGTTGGCTGGGATGACCCCCTGCCTGAGATGCTGAAGCCACAGTGGGAGAGCTGGCGACACGATTTTGCCAACCTAGAGAAGATAAACATAGCTCGATGTTACAAAACTGCCAACTTTGGAGAGGTCATAGAAACAGAGCTTCACCACTTTTCGGATGCAAGCACCAGCGGATACGGTCAATGCTCTTATCTGAGAATCAAGAACCAAAGAGGAGACATTCACTGTTCCCTAGCCATAGGAAAGGCCCGTGTTTCTCCCTCAAAGTTGACTACGATACCAAGGCTTGAATTAACCGCAGCAGTGGTCTCAGTCGGCGTCAGCAACATGCTCAGGGAGGAGCTTGGATATGTTAATGAAAAAGAGTACTTCTGGACAGACTCAAAGGTAGTTTTAGGCTACATAAATAACGATGCACGACGCTTTCACACCTTTGTTGCCAACCGTGTCCAGAAGATCCGCCATAGCACAAACCCCCAGCAATGATTTTATGTCCCTACAGATGAAACCCGGCAGATGGTGCTTCCTGTGGAAGAACTGTAAATGAACTGCTTACATCTAACTGGTTCACGGGTCCCATGTTCCTCTGGGAAAAGGAAATATCTACACCAAAGGATGTAGCACCAGACCTATTCATAGGAGATCCAGAAATCAAAAAAGTACAAACGCTGCAAACTAAAACCACAGAAACAACGAGTCTTGCCGATCGCCTGTCCAAGTTTTCATCATGGTCCTGAGCCATCAAGGCTGTGGCCCGCCTTTTGCGACGGGCTAAGAAAATCAAATCAAGTGCTCTTTCTACAGTGATTGAACAGGAAAGTGCTGAGCGTGTCATAATTCAAGATCTGCAAGGTCAAGCATATGAGAAAGAAATTAAGTCGTTAAACAAAGGAAGTCAACTACCATGTCGCAACAAACTGCACCACCTTGATGTTTTTCTTGACACAGACGGTATCCTCAAGGTGGGAGGAAGACTCCGCCACTCGTCCCTTGCAGACCCATTCAAGCATCCGATTGTCATCCCCAAAGAGCACCACGTGACAAAGTTGATAATAGCCTACAATCACGAAAAGACAAAGCATCAGGGAAAAGGCTTCACCACAAACGAAATCAGATCTAGTGGCTTTTGGATTCCTGGAATGAGCCGAGCCGTAGCTTCATACATCCGCCAGTGTGTGGTATGTCGTAAACTCAGGGGACTTCCAGAGGGCCAAAAGATGAGTGATCTTCCTGTGGAACGTGTAGAGCCCTCTCCACCATTCACATATTGTGGTATGGATTGCTTTGGTCCATTTGTCACTATAGAAGGACGGAAACAGCATAAACGATATGGCCTACTCTTCACCTGCTTTTGCTCACGGGCCATCCACATCGAGATGCTAGAGGATTTGTCCACCGACGCCTTCATCAACGGCTTACGATGCTTCATTGCTGTTCGAGGTGCAGTCCGTCAGATCCAGTGCGATCAAGGCACAAACTTTGTTGGTGCTAAGAATGAATTCAAGGCAGCGCTACAAGAGCTTGATGTACAGAGACTAAATATGTTTCTGTCTCAAAAGCAGTGTGACTTTGTCATGAACGCGCCTCACTCCAGTCATGCAGGTGGTGTGTGGGAGCGCCAGATAAAGACAGTCAGGAGTGTTCTGAACTCCACTCTATCACTTTCCCACGGCAGACTCAACTACGCTTCACTAAGGACTCTACTCTATGAAGCCATGGCCATAGTCAACAGTCGACCACTCGCTGTGGATAACCTAAACAATCCTGACAGCTTAGAACCACTCACTCCCAATCATCTGATCAACATGAAATCCAGTACAGCACTGCCTCCACCTGGCACTTTCCCCAGAGAGGACTTGTATGGAGTGAAAAGATGGCGCCGTGTGCAGTATCTGGCAGAGCAGTTTTGGAGTCGCTGGAAACGAGAGTATCTTCACAACATCACCGCAAGGCAGCGTTGGCATTCGCCCATGAGGAATCTACTAGTAGGTGATATAGTGATGGACACAGATGAACTGTTGCCCAGAGGTGAATGGAGACTCGCTAGGGTCTTAGAGACTGTCAGAGGTAAGGATGGACTCGTAAGGAGAGTGAAAATCTCTTTTGGAGATAAGAGATTAAACAAGAAAGGTGAGCGTCTTGGAAAACTTTCCGTGGTGGAGCGTCCAGTGCAGAAGTTAGTTCTGTTGTTAGAGGCTTCTTAAGCCCATTATAGTTAAGGGACACTGTCCGGCCTAATAGAAAATTATTCGTAGTTCATGTCATTTAATGTAAAATACTCATAATTTGGTGGGAGTGTAAATAACCTAGTGTATGTTTAGCTCTACAGAAGAAAAAACCTTGTTGAACAGTTCTTTTTTATTATGTATTTTTACCTGGTTTAAACCCAAGTGCCTTACTTCCTGTTCTAAATAAAGGGGCTTTTATTTTGAAAGTCACTCGCTGACAACTGAACTAGTTTTTCTGCTACATGCAACGGTAAAGAGGAAAAAACAGTAACATGCCTATACGGTGAACGATTTAATGTTTTAGCACCCTTTCGAAGAGGCACAAGGTTAGTATTTATTATAATACTGTAACATTAAAATGTTGGTGGAGTTGTTTTGAACGATTGTAGCTGTTGCTAGCTTTCTGTGTAATGAGCTAATACTAAACGATGCTAATGCTCTGAAACAATATGGTAAGGTAGCTAATGCATTTGTTGTTTATCGTTTCTTTTTAACCAGCTCTTACGTTGGTTTGGGATTTCCAATAAATCTAAAATCATCAGTTCAAGTGTCAGACCATCTTTCGGAGGGTATGCTACACCTTTTATAAATGATTTGCCTGATAATTTTTCAACCACTTATAGGTGGAAGTGAAGGACACCCTTGTAGGCTTAAAAGACAAATGATAAAAACGTCACATCACTGGATATTAGAATTTTCTTTGTCAGGTTCATTCTTCATTCTTATTTGCAATTATTGCAATTAATAATTACTGTTGCAAACCACAGTTTTTATGATTTGCCATATTTTATGGAAGTAAATGTCCTGTAAGTGTGTCTGACTAGTTTGACTTTGTGTCAGAGGCTACTGGGTTATTTTAATGCAGTTCTGTACTTACAGTAAGTATAGTTAATTATATACAGTACAGGCCAAAAGTTTGGACACACTTTCTCATTCAATGCATTTCCTTTTTATTTTCATGACTATTTACATTGTAGATTCTCACTGAAGGCATCAAAACTATGAATGAACACATATGGAATTATGTACTTAACAAAAAAGTGTGAAATAACTGAAAACATGTCTTATATTTTAGATTCTTTAAAGTAGCCAGCCTTTGCTTTTTTATTAATAAGGGAAAAACTTCCACTAATTAACCCTGACATAGCACACCTGTGAAGTGAAAACCATTTCAGGTGACTACCTCATGAAGCTCATTGAGAGAACACCAAGGGTTTGCAGAGTTATCAAAAAAAGCAAAGGGTGGCTACTTTGAATAATCTAAAATATAAGACATGTTTTCAGTTATTTCACACTTTTTTGTTAAGTACATAATTGAATGAGAAGGTGTGTCCAAACTTTTGGCCTGTACTGTAGGTAGATGTTATCGTGTTGTGGTGGTCTGTCACAGACTAACTACTCTTTACCTGTGGTTGAAACAATTGTGGTACTATGAATGCCCATAAAGTACAAGACAGAGGTGTGCCACCTTTTCTAGTATGCCAGGTTCAGCTCCTTGTGGTTACACATTTTCACTTTGTTGCTTGTGTGTTTTGTATATTCCTGACAGAAATGTGCATGATAATTTTCCAAACCTGTTACCTCAGTGACAATGATTTTCGTCATCTGTGGACAAACAAGTGTAAACTGTTGGTGTTTGTTTAGTTATTCCTTATATGTTATGTAAGTGTAAACTACAAACTTTTCCAATTGAATTTAAGCTCATTTGAATTTCTTTCCAGGTGCATGAAGAGTCTGACTGAAATTTGTCAACAGGTATGTATTTGACTTGTATGCAAAACACAAAATGCTGTGATACCATATTTCACATAGAGTACATGTTATATAAAGTTTATACACGGTTTCTTTTGCAATACAATATTTGATTATTACTATATCTTGTATCAACGTTTGCTGGTTAAAAAGCAGATTTGCTGCAGTTTTGATTTTCAATGATCAAAACCTGTAGTTCCAACTTAAATTTGAAATTTGAACAGCAGAAAATATAGAAATAGTGATAACATAGGCTATTTCTCATAGACATACAGTTAAGTGATGATAACACATTGTTTGTACATACTTTTTCACAACCTAGTTACCATTTCCGAGAATTTTATTACGTTGAAACTAATTAAGCAAATTTTATTTAAAATAGTTTATTGCAAAACTTTAAAAAAAAATTTTAACATAATATGTACACAACATCAACAAACACTAAAAAAACAATACTGAAATCAAAGGTGCCCAATCTCTTACATGTCATGATACATTATTTCATTATTAGACCTATTAGTGATGTAGGCTTCTAGTTATACAGTAAGTTAATAAGAACTTTTTATTTCTTACTACCTTAGGTTTTGTCCGATGGGATGGCAGTGTAAGATCTGCAGGTCTTTGTCTGCCAAAAAGGGGGATCTACTAAAGCATTACAGACTACAACACGCAACATCTGATCGTGGGCAATCCCAGCCATGTCTATATGACAGTTGCCCTTGCACATTTAAAACTCAGAGTGCCCTTCGCACACATTTGTTCAGGTACCATGCAGCTGAACAAAGTCTACAGCCAGGAATAATCTCTGCTTTTAAGTGTATAGTTTGCAACGCTTATGTTTCTACAGAGGACTACTTTCAGCATATTGGAAATCATCTGAAGTGCCACGAAACAGTCTTTTGTGTATTTGAAGGATGCGACTTTCGGACAAATATATACAACACATATCTGAAACACAAAAGCAGATGACACAAATCTTATTCTTTGAGTGATTTTAAGCAAGACGTGTATGAGAGTCACCATAACCAGACTTTTGACCATTCTGATGTACCAGAGGCCAGTGACCATGAGGGCAGTAGTTTAAATTGTGATCAGGAAAGTGCATCTTGCTTAGTTCTTCAAAGAATTGCCTTACTTCTGCTGAAGCTAGAAAGCATCTATAATGCCTCAGGGAAGTAGTAGTAGTAGTAGTAGATAACTTTATTGTCCCCGAGGGGCAGTTGGGTTCGCGGCACAATCGCAAGGCACTTTATAACAATACATCAGACATAATACAAACAAATAATAATTATATCAGACACCGACAAACAAACAAAAAAAAAAAAATTGCAAAGTGCATTGATGCATTGGTTGAAGACCTTCAGTTCATTTCATCTTCAGCATCTGTTGCAGCTGTTAGAGACATACTTGATTCAGCATTGAAGTTTAATAACTGCATTGTTGACCAGGCCATCCTAACTGACTTGGCAGAACAATAGTGTAACTTCCATCCCATTAGTACAGCACTTGGAGCAGGTGGTCCGCTTGGTTCGGCTTTTAAGAGAAGAAAGTATTTTAAGTTGCATTTTCAGTGTGTCGATCCTGTTGAATATATTCTTGATTCGCAAAAGAACAAGACGTTTCAATATGTGCCTATTCTAGAGACTCTGCAGGAAGTCTTGAAGAATAAAGACATTGTTGAGGGAATCTTATCCAAACATTCAAACAGCACTGGATATATTAAATCAATTTTTGATGGCAAATGTTTCAAGAAAAATGACTTCTATGCTGGAGAAGAAACAAGACTCTCTATAATCCTTTATGTTGACGACTTTGAAGTGTGTAACCCGCTTGGAACTTCGAGAAAAAAACACAAAATAACAGCCGTTTATTGGGTTTTGGCAAATGGGTTGTCCAAGTTGCAATCTGCATTATCGTCAATTCAGCTAGCTTTACTTTGCAAAGCTGTTGATGTCAAGCAGTTTGAATACAAAGCAGTTTTGGAACCACTCTTGAAAGATCTTGCCACTCTAGAACAGAAAGGGATTTTCATTTCTAGTGTTGGACAGAATGTTAAAGGCACTGTACACTGTGTTGTAGCTGATAATCTCGGTGCACATTCAATCGGTGGACTAGTTGAAAGTTTCACAGGGCCATACATCTGTAGATTTTGTCTTGGACATTCTTCAGAGTACCAGACACACGAAGTGCGGACTGGAGTGTTTCCACCTCGGACAAAGAAGGACCATAGTTTGCATGTGCAAACTGTTAGAGAAAATCCAAATTTAACACATTGCTTTGGGGTAAAGCGGTCGTGTCCATTGACTGATAAATTGAATAATTTTCACTTTGTCTCTGGGTATCCACCAGATGTGCTACATGACCTTTTTGAAGGCATAGTCCCAAGAGAATTAGCATTGTGTTTCCAGATTTTTACCAAGAATAAGTACTTTAATTTGACTGTACTCAATGAGTTAATCACACGTTTTCCCTATAAGGGCTCAGACTAGGGTGACCACCCGTCCCGCGTAGCGCGTGCGCGCACAGCGTTTGAAGCCCAATTCATGCGTCCCGCAAATTGAGACCGTGTCACGCATAATCAATGCTTGCTCAAAAAAAAATGTAGTCCTCGAGCCCCAGGCAGCCAAACGAACATTACTTGACAGTTCAGCACGCTACTGTTGCCACCATGGTTGCCACACCCACCCCTCAGTTGAACTGCTGACGAGGTTGTTGTCAACTTTTTTTTTGTTGTCATGACAGTGCACGCAGCCACGCACGTGCATACCAGACACACTGGGAAGGAACTTTTAGAATGCGTGCTTTCCAATTCGAAAAATTGAGAAAGAGACTCTGAGGCACCGCCATCAATTAAAAAGAGAAGGTGTGGGTACAAGAAAGACTGGGAAAATGAATATTTGTGGCTGAAAGGTGTTGAGGGCAGAGGTTAAATTGGGCCGGAGCGCAGCTCCCCCTCCTCAGGTCCACAACACACCCTGCCGGAGCTCAGCTCCGTCTCCTTCAGCATCAAACATTTTGCCGGGGGTTCAGCCCCGAATGTTTTGAGTGTAACCCCAAATGTATTTTGAAAAGTTGACTGACAAATATGAAACCGGACGTCGCTTAGTGTCCACTCTCGCTGTAAAAAGCTGCGCAGCTTCAGGTTTATGGATGCGCTCTGCTGTGGACATGCTGCGGCAGATGTGTCGCGTTTGAGCTCCGTGTATTTCTGCCATAAGTTTCGGTTTTCCACCTCCGATGTTTAGCAGCGTACAGCCACTTCCCTAAACGTCTCAAACGGGGCTCTGTGTCTGTCAGGAGGTCTGAGATCTACAGTATCAGCAGAGCAATCACGTAATGCACAGCAGACTACGGTGCAGGTAGACTATAGATTATTTTCTAAAATATAGTGACTTTATTTTCGTAATAGCCTATATTATAACTTTATTTTTTTCACAAAATATCACGACTCCCTCAAATCTCAGAGAGCACAGATGGGATGAGTTATATTTTGAATGTGCACAAAGTTTTGGACATGAGCAGAAATCTTGCTCAATCATCTGAAATATTACAATCAAGAGGTTTATTAATAAATTAAATGAATAATGTATCACTGAGGTGAATAATTGTCATATGCACATTTACGGAGGTTACTTCCCCAACAAAAGATGCAAAACATGGAAGAATAAATGATGCCTAAGCTACATGTGTGCTGACTCAGATATAATTAGAAAAATCAATCTAAAGGAGAATAAATAGATGAAAGCAATACAGAAATTCCTGACAGTCTTAATGCAATATTTTCCATTATGTTGTTATATTTGGATTGTAGCCTAATGTTTCCCTTTACATAAAGATAAAGGTAGAAATAGGTGCAAAAAATTCACCAAAATGCAGAAAATGAAGTGTTTAATGCCAAAAAAAAAAGGGGGGGGGGGACCCCCCAGACCCCCACAGTCACCAAACAAATCTGGAAGGAAAACCTTGGCCTTTGAGTTGTCAGGCCAGTTATTATTAGACCAAATGTTGGTGCCATCTAACAAACTGGAAGCTAAAATGAACATACACTGGCTATTAACAAGTTGGGCCAGCCAATCACTGTTAAAAAGGCTATAATAGTGGTTTCTGATTCTCTTAAATCAACATAATTTTTTAAGTTTAAAAAGATGTTTACATATTTGCCAACCAATATTTTCAAACATGTTCAATTTCATACATTTTCCAAGGGTGAAATCCATTGCCTGCCTGTTAACATTAGCCTATAAAAGGTTTAAAAAACATAATAATAAAGTAAGTGAATTGTGAAGTATTTCTCTTTGTTTGAATAACTTATCAACCCTACCTTTAGGATGAATGTGAATGGCGGGCTCATTCACTGGATTAGAAGTTTCTTAACTGACCGCCCTCAGAGAGTGAAAATGAATGGGGTTTACTCAGATGAGCTTGTTATAAATACTGGAGCACCACAAGGCTGTGTGTTGTCACCTTTGTTGTTCTCTATTTATATAAATGAAATGACTGTGCACAGCCGACCCATCCGGTCGTTCATACAGAAGCTGCTGCTCCCGGGAACGGACTTCTTCTGTCTCTCTCTTTTTATTTGTACTTTACTTATTTGTAGTTTACTTAAATATGCTGATGACATGGCCTTGGTAGGACTTTTCACAGAAAATAATGCAGCACATGAGGAAGCTTACTTTAGCCAAGTCACTTTACTGCAGGACTGGTGTCAGACTGTTAAATTGGAAATTAACGTGACTAAAACAAAAGAACTTATAATACAACTACTGGCCGTAGATTCAGGGTTCCAAGGGCGAGTCGGAACATTTATAAGAGATCCTTTATCCCCTATGCCATACATGAATTTAACTTAAAAAGTTAAATGTGTTAACTGTAGATCGAAACCTACCTTATCTTAATTGTCTGCACTGTTTTCCATTCCTGTTGTTGCATGTTGATGGTATTAGAGTTGTGCTATTAACTGTGTGTATTTTAATGTAATTTTATATTGGTGTCATTGATTTCGGAGAAGTCGAAGACAAATTTCCACTAAGGTGGACAATAAAGTCTAATCAATCAATCAATCAATCAACCTTACACATTAATACTGGAAAAAGAGCCCATTTGGTGTAAAAACACATTAAGTCATTTTACTGCCCGTGGGGTGGGGGCACCGCCGCGCCAGGCAGTGTCCCACATTGTCCCTCAGAAACATACCCCTTGTCCCCCCTTGGGCTTATTAGCAGGTGGTCACCCTAGCTCAGACAAAGCCAACAGCCCTCAAGAAATCCCTCAAAACTACATTAATCGCAAAACTATAGGTGGAAATGCCCATGAAAATTGGGCCCTTATACAGTTGTTGCCACTCATTGTTGGATCGCGGATACCTGAGGGGGATCCTGCCTGGCAGGTTCTTCTGACTTTAAAAGACATTGTTGAATTGGTGGTTGCCCCTGTTCACACAGCTGAAACTATTGCATAGCTTGACTTTAAAATATCTGAACATCGTGACAGATTCTTAGCTGTTTTTCCTGAAGAGACACTGACACCCAAACATAATTTTTTGGAACACTATCCTGGATTAATTGAAGAATATGGGCCTCTGGTTGGTGTATGGACAATGCGCTTTGAAGCAAAACACAGCTTTTTTAAGCAGGTTGTGAGGCACACTAAAAACTTTAAAAATGTATTGTTGACCCTTTCTACAAGACATCAAATGATGATGGCATACCACTTGTATACAGACAATGGAAAACAGGCATTGTGTGTAACAAAAATATCTGTCGTGCCTTTAGATGTGCTGCATTCAGACATACAGGAAGCTTTAAGAAAAACATCACCGCATCTGTGCACTGTGCAGTTAGCTAACACTGTCAGCTACTATGGAACAAGGTACACTGTTGGGATGATCCTCACCTATGGCTCTACTGGTGGACTACCTGACTTTGCTGAGATTGTTCAGATAGCCATTTTGGACAACTGTATATATTTTATTGTAAAGTTACTTGCTGCCTGGTATGAAGAGCATATAAGATCTTTTTACCTAGAGGTCACTGGGAAAATGGCTCTTTTGGATCAGCAGGAACTTGGTGACGTCCACCCCTTGGCCGCGTACAGTGTGGGAGGAAAACGCTTGGTTACACTCAAACGTCACATCTGTTGTGCATTTTAGGTAATTGGAATAAATTATGTTAATCTTTACCGCTTACAATATCTATACTGTAGCCCATTTATCTGGAAGTGCACCATACTAACTAAATTAGTCACAGTAAGCGTTCCAGTTGCTAGCTTTGGTGGTGTATTTCATTTTATTGCCTACTGATATAACCTTTATTTGAAGAGCGTTCTCTATCTATTTATTCTGATGGCTCACACCAGGCTCTTAATTACATTATTCATTGTTAAGTCTAGTGTCATGTTTAAATTTCTGCTTGCTATTGAACTTTTGTCCTTTCACATTCTTGTCATCTGGCAGAGATGGAGGCAAAGCTCAGAGTAATCCTTAATGACAGAGTTGAGAAGTTTGTCCTTCCATCAGGAATCCCACCCACTGTGGAGGAGCTGCAAACTGTTGTGAAGGAGACCTTTGGAATTTCTGATGAGTTCAGTCTTCAGTATTTGGACTCAGAATTTGAAGATTACTTTACTCTTCATACAAGTGACCAAATTAAACACAAAGACACCATAAAGATTGTTCACACTGCCCCAATTATCCTTAACTTGCTCCCACTTGATGAAAGTTTGGGCAATTCCTTTGATCAACAGTCAACAGACTGTGACTCTGCATCTTATGCAGACTCATCTGCTGGAACGTCTTCTTCACAGGACACCATTATCCTGTCTAGGCAAAATATTACAGAACGATGTCAAGGGTGGCCAAAGCAGTTCCCCATTCCAGGGTTTGCATATGAAACTGAGATGTACCTTGAAAGAGCCACTGAAGACTACAAGAAGAATGGAACACATGTGACTACCTCAAAGATCAAGACGGACATACTTGAGAAGCTGGCTGAAACTATATATACATATACAGCCTATCCATCAAGTGCACAGATAAGTGATGCTGCTGAGGCACTTGTCAGTAAGTATCCTTGTCTTAAGGAACCCGGCTCCTTCTCAGGTTACTATGGATGGCAACAAAGCATCAAATACAAGATGGCAAATTATCGCACCAAACTCCGAGGCTATGGTGTTCCTGAGGTGATGTGTAATGCACTGAAACAAAATAGCCCAGCAAACCAGAAGTCTGCAAAGAATGTAAATGCCTTACCCGGCAGGAGAGGATGAAGAAAGTCAAGAACAAGAGAGGATTCAGTTGCTTACTGAAGTAAGAAAAAGGGACAACAACAAATTGATCAAAGAAAAAATGGCCAAAACATTTGCACACAGAAGAAACGAAATCATCAACCTATCACCCAGCATAGAGGACATCAAAACCAGATGGCCTGCTCTATTTGAGCCCTCTCAAGTGAGTTAAAAGCACAGCTAATTTGAAATATTCCTAGTCCACTGTGAAGGACTGCACTGGTGGTTTTGCATATTTAGCTCATAAATAGAAAATGTGTTATGTTACTGTCAACTATTTTCTAAATCATATTTTCAAGGTCAAATTCCAGAATGATTTAGATTTTGTTGCATTATAAAACTGTACAGTTTCTAACAGAAATAATTTTAAATAATCTTTAATAAATGTGAGAAACTACCAACACTGAAGAGTGTAGTATGCTAGCCAAAATATATTAACATGCTGCACAGATTTAACCCAGAATGTACATGAAGGTCATCATCAGAATGAGATTGCTTCTTGCTAGAGTTGTAACAATAATATGTACAATATGTAATATATGTATTATTTGTCTTTCAGATCCAGGATGAGTTTCACAGAATCACAATGGTGCATCTTGAATCAAAGTTCATGTCCAAGCTGGATGAATACACTCAGAGGCTTCTGAACATCTTCCACTCCAAAGGTGGAACCATGGGGTTGAGGTTGCAGGCCATCCTACTCAAGGTAACCTTAAATGACTATTACGTTTGTATATTATTTTGTAATCAAATTGCTGTAATATAATGCACGTATTACTTAAATCTACAGGAGGTAGTTAGGAGGTTAGCCTGTGATTCTGATAAAGAGAATTAAATATTATCTAACATTTTTAAAAATAGTTTGTATACACTCACATTCAATTATATGTTTATTATTGAGGTCATAGTTAAAAGCGGTGCTATACTGGACGGCATTGTACTGAAGTGTGTTTGTAATTCTTTGTACTGCATATTTACATACATGTGGGGTTTGAATATTAGTAACACCTCCCAATAGTCCTAGAAAGTCTTCCAATAGTAATAAGCTCAATGCTACAACATATACATTATTAACACCTCTCTGACCGTGTCAACAAAAACGGAACATTATATCCATCATAACAGGAGACTCTATGGCAGAACAATTGTATTGAACTGCATTAAATTGTACAGGTTCACGAATTTAAAGTGACCACTGAATATACACTATCACTCACAACCAATGGCACATATTTGAGACTTGCAAAGTATTGCTTTGACATGACTGATTCTGTTCCACGTTGTTGATTGGAAACCAAAACCCTCAACCTGCAATGGTTATGTGATTAACAGCCATTTGAAGCATATATGTTTAGGTATATCTTTTTAAAACACTAAACAATTTATTGAAAATGTCTGCTGCGGTCATCTACAAATAATGTGCAACATATATGGTTTACATAAACATATAGCAACTCGTTTAGCACCAGTTATCACTCAGCTCTGTGTACTTATTGCTTAAAGGAATACATTGAGGAACGGCTAGTCTGGCTTCATCCAAAGGTTACATAATTTGCCTACCAGCACATCTAAAGCTCACAGATTGACATGTTATGTCTTGTTTGTTAAATCCATACAAAACACAAGGTGTAAAAATGTTGTGGTTTTATGGGAGTTTATATGCACTGACCAAAACCTTTGTTTCACTGGACTGGTCCCTAAGACATTTTGTTTAGCAGTAATGTAAGCCACCTGGTGTTAAAAACTGCAGCTTTTAACACATCTATATTCTGATAATGTCGACTAGCGGCAAGAATCATCTCTACCCAGCTAATGCAACTCGGCATACGGCGTAATCGTAAAGTAACCCGCAAGCGCTGAGACGCAGCCAGCAGACTCGCTGGTAGAGTTTTGCATTATAAATATCTAAAACCTGAAGCACAATCTGGCTCTGTTTGGGACTGTGAGCTGCAAGTTATGGGAGCTGCAGAAGTTAGCGTGAGGATTTGTTGCGATGTTTCTGCCTGAAGTGTTGGTTTCGGTTTGTACCTCCAATGAAGTGCACTTGTCTCATTCAGTACAGTCTGAAGGGGAGCACAGCTGAGTATAGGTCAGGTAGACTTGTATTATAAAATATTATGAATTCTCATTAAATAATTATGTTAGTCTCATAATATTATGATTTTCCTCTGGACATGTCAGAGAACACAGATATGTGGGAGAGATTCTGAATGTGCAGAAAGTTATGAACCTGAGCAGAAAACCTGCTGAAACGAAGTCCAGGAGTTTGAACTGAACTGAATTTGAAAACAAATAATTTATCATCAAGGTGAAAAGGTGCCCCAACAGATAACTTTTCAGTCTTGTTTATAAATCTTTTTGTTTGAATCAAGCAACATAAATATTATTTTATAAATTTCTAATCATTTATTATGTCACTAACAACTATAGAGGATAATAAAGTAAAGAAATAACATTTTGATTTTGGGACGCTTTACATTAACGTCAGGACGGTTAAAATTGTTTTTCAGGGCAGTTCAGGGACAGAGGTGAAAAAAGTCTGGAGCCCTGTTTAAGAAGTTTTATGTCATTGAACTTGAATTATGTTTATGTTTGTAATTTCAGGCTCCCAAGCAACCATAGCATCAGCATGACCAGAGATGTTGTCATTCGGTGTTTGATGGTGTACCTTGGGGAATCCACAGATCAACTCTTAAAGGAGTATGATGTAAGTTCAAGAACATGTTAAAATATAAAGAAGGTAATCTGTCTCATCTCTAGGGCTGGGTATTGAAAGCCAAATTGCTTCGATACTGACAAGTATTGAAAAGTGCATGGTCAATCGGGTACCAAATTTGATAAATAAGGAGTAAATCTCATCAGTGTCAATGAGCCAATATGCATGCAGCATGCTTGTACCTAGATTTAATAATGTAGCTGATTGGCTTGCTAAGGTTAATTTAACATCATAGATATGCACCAGGAAAAAGACTACAGTATTACTCGCAGAAACAAGGCTTACTAGGTGACCAGCCTGTGTTGGTGAATGTAAAATAACAGGTGTGCAACGGATCACAAAGTGCACAGACAAGTGCCGGGAAGAAATTCATTTATTTAGCGATGAATTGATTTAATTTCCAAAGTTTTCCAAATATTTACAACTGTGACTAAATTCAGACCATCATCTCTGGTGTCAGTGAATTGTTTTAATGTGGAGCGGTGAGCTGATTAGATCCTTTTTAACTTACCTGGCATGAAAATATGCTTATGGAAGTACATTATCTCAGATTTTATTACGTAACGGAAGTGCATCATGTGCAACAACCAATTTGGGAGTTGTTCAATTAGAACCTTCTCCTTTTGGTGGTACAGTCTGAAATACCAAATGTTGCTATTTCAGGATGCTGATGAAGACAGTGTGTCGCAGGACCTTGCTGTACAAAGGATAATCTACCACATCAAGACTACTACGCCAGAGGGTCCTGATGACATCGGTATTGTAGTAGAGGGCGTGAAAGTTCTGACTGCTCTGGGTAACTTTCCAAGGGCTTGCTTCATGGTCATTGGCTTGGCATATGCAGTGAATCTTGCCTATCCCAAGGAGGTCAGGTACACGCTTGAAGTCTTCCAGAGACTCCTCCTTGAGCTGGATTATTCAAAGCTGTCCCCAAAAGTAAACAGCCTCAAGAATAAGCTACTAGCTTGAGAAAAGGGACCCTCGCAGAATGACGGGGAACAATTAACTCACTGTCAAAACTGTCACATGGTTACCCACTTACTGTGAAGGAACTGCAAACTGTTACTGAAGGAGACCTTTGGAATTTCTGATGAGTTCAGTCTTTAGTATTTGGACTTGGAATTTGAAGATTACTTTACTCTTCATAAAAGTGACCAAATTAAAAATAAAGACACCATAAAGATTGTTCACACTGCCCTGATTGTTCTCAACTTGCTTCCACTTAACCCTTATGTGCTGTTGGGGATGTTTTCAGCCACTAAGGGGTAATTTTGAGTCTAAATTTGGCCATAACTTTTTCCGTGTTACAGCAAATGGAATGATTTTCACTGACAAATCTTATTTTAACACACATTTTAGGAAAATGGTTTTCCAAAACCCAACAGTACACTGTGGGCAAATTCACTACCCTTTCGTTTTGTTTTTTCTTGGCTGAAAACAGCCACTACTTTAAACTGCTGTAAAAATGTATCAGATAAATATTTTTTTCAAATATTTTTGCATACATCTATTAATCAACCTCAGTCCTGATCAAAACTACTAAATTTTCAAAAAAAAAAATCTGGATTTTAACTCTTTAATTGCCAATTTCATAAGTGATGTCACAGATTTGGGAAAAAAAACACACAAAATGACTGATTTCAATATAAAATGTGATTGTGGACTGGATTTTTTTTTACCTTTTATTACAGTCTTGGACATGTCAAAGATGAGAAACAACATTGGTTTTGATGCATTGTTAGATTTTAACTTTTTCTCCCTCATTTACTGCTCGTGGCTGTTTTTGCCCCATTGACTGCCATTATAACCACATTTTTTGATTGCAAAGCCATGACACCATATAATCATGCATTTTTGATTGTTGGTGGTTTTCCCTGTTGGGAAGAGGTAAAATGTGTAATTTTTACTGTTGATTACCAGTTGGCACCATTAACCATTTAGATAGGCCTGTGCAAAAAAAAAAAGCTTAGATTCTGGATTGTATCAGAATCAGAATCAGAATCAGAAAAGCTTTATTGCCAAGTACATTTTTTACACATACAAGGAATTTGTTTTGGTGTCGTAGGTGCATGTCACACATTATCTAAAATAAGTTAAACAAACAGGTTAACAGAACAGACAATATAAGTATAAATATATAAATATATGTGTATATGTACACACACAGGATGTAACATAATAAAATAAGAGTAACAGTTAAGATAAAAAAAGAGCAGATTAAGTACAGTGGCATGTAGAGCCAGAGGTGGGTGTGGAGAGAGTCAGGGTGGGTTCCGGGCCTTGTTAATAAGGCTAGTGGCGGAGGGGAAAAAGCTGTCCTTGTGACGTGAGGTCTTGGTCCTGATGGACCTCAGCCTCCTGCCAGAGGGGAGTAGCTCAAAGAGTTTGTGTCCGGGGTGGGAGGGGTCAGCCACAATCTTTCCAGCACGCTTCAGAGTCCTGGTGGTGTAAAGGTCCTGGAGCGGTGGGAGATTGCAGCCAATCATGGCCTTTTGATGGTGAGAAATGGAGACTAAACAAAAACAAAGCGAGTGGATTTCAACACTTGCATGTAAGCCTGCTGGTCATTTGATGGTGAAAAGAGCAGCAAGCAACATGAGAAACGGCTTGACTCGTAGTGAAGTTTTAGATGTGATTATGCAGCCTGATTCTTCCAGCGAGCTGGAGGATGTATCGTCATCTCCCTCTGACACCACAGACTCAGGAGTGTCCGATCCTGATGTATCGTCGTCTCCCTCTGAAACCACAGACTCAGGAGAGTCCGATCCTGATGTATCGTTGTCTGAAATCACAGACTCAAGAGAGTCCGATCCTGATGTATCGTTGTCTGAAACCACAGACTCAGGAGAGTCCGATCCTGATGTATCGTTGTCTGAAACCACAGACTCAGGAGAGTCCGATCCTGATGTATCGTTGTCTCCCTCTGAAACCACAGACTCAGGAGAGTCTGATCCTGATGTATCGTTGTCTCCCTCTGAAACCACAGACTCAGGAGAGTCCGATCCTGATGTATCGTTGTCTCCCTCTGACACCACAGACTCAGGAGAGTCCGATCCTGATGTATCGTCGTCTCCCTCTGACACCACAAACTCAGGCGAGTCCGATCATGATGTATCGTCGTCTCCCTCTGACACCACAGACTCAGGAGAGTCCGATCCTGATGCATCGTTGTCTCCCTCTGACACCACAGACTCAGGAGAGTCCGATCGTGATGCATCGTCGTCTCCCTCTGAAACCACATACTCAGGAGAGTCCGATCGTGATGCATTGTTGTCTCCCTCTGACACCACAGACTCAGGTGAGTCCGATCCTGATTTGGATGTGCCACCCTCATCATCCTCTCTAGCTTCCACTGAAGGCAAGGAGGATTCGGAGGATCCTGGATCTGGGTGGATTGGAAGTAACGGCGAAGTGTGGTTTTCTACCAACGCGGAGACAACTCTCTTTCTTCAGCCAGCCAGAGTCGTGACTCCAGGGCCGACGCACTATGCCATTGCAAGGGTCCAGAACATTGATTCTGTGTTCAATCTGTTTTTTACAGAGGAGATGATTGACCTCATTGTCAGCATGACCAACCTCCATGGGCGCCGCACAATGAGAAACTGGACCGGGATGGACTCCACAGATCTCCGTGCCTACATGGGGCTACTGATTTTGGCCGGCGTCTACAGGTCCAGAGGGTAGTCCACACGTTGCCTGTGGGATGATCGCAGTGGTCGTGTGATTTTTTAGAGCCACCATGTCCCTCTCAAGATTCCATGAAATCAGCAGAGCTCTGCGTTTTGATGACAAGCTGCAGAGACCAGCTCGCCATAGAGAGGATAAGCTTGCCCCGATCAGATCCCTGACGATACATCCTCCAGCTCGCTGGAGGAATCAGGCTGCATAGTCACATCTAAAACTTCACTGCAAGTCAAGCCCTTTCTCATGTTGCTTGCTGCTCTTTTCACCATCAAATGACCAGCAGGCTTACATGCAAGTGTTGAAATCCACTCGCTTTGTTTTTGTTTAGTCTGCATTTCTCACCATCAAAAGGCAGCAGATGCATAAATACACTTACTTGTATTAGTTTACTCAATGTAGTACTGAGAGCTGAGGTGCATGTTTTGATTTTCTCAGGTCACATCAAGGTGAGTTCCCACACTCTCTCTCACACACACAGACACACACTCACACACACACACTTTAATATGCTATTATACTCCATATAACTCCATGTACAATCCAGAATCTAAGCTTTTTTTTTGCACAGGCCTATCTAAATGGTTAATGGTGCCAACTGGTAATCAACAGTAAAAATTACACATTTTACCTCTTCCCAACAGGGAAAACCACCAACAATCAAAAATGCATGATTATATGGTGTCATGGCTTTGCATTCAAAAAATGTGGTTATAATGGCAGTCAATGGGGCAAAAACAGCCACGAGCAGTAAATGAGGGAGAAAAAGTTAAAATCTAATCCTGCACAAAAACTAACAATGCATCAAAACCAATGTTGTTTCTCATCTTTGACATGTCCAAGACTGTGATAAAAGGTAAAAAAAAATCCAGTCCACAATCACATTTTATATTGAAAATCAGTCATTTTGTGTGTTTTTTTTCCCAAATCTGTGACATCATTTATGAAATTGGCAATTAAAGAGTTAAAATCCAGATGTTTTTTAGAAAATTTTGTAGGTTTGATCAGGACTGAGGTTGATTAATAGATGTATGCAAAAATATTTATCTGATACATTTTTACAGCAGTTTAAAGTAGTGGCTGTTTTCAGCCACGAACAGTAAATTAGGCAGAAAAAGTTAAAATCTGATCCTGCACAAAAACTAACAATGCATCAAAACCAATGTTGTTTCTCATCTTTGACATGTCCAAGACTGATAAAAGGTAAAACAAAATCCAGTGCACAATCACATTTTAGATTGAAAATCAGTCATATTGTGTGTTTTCCCAAATCTGTGACATAATTTATGAAATTGGCAATTAAAGAGTTAAAATCCAGATTTTTTTTTTGAAAATTTAGTAGTTTTGATCAGGACTGAGGTTGATTAATAGATATATGCAAAAAAAATTTGAAAAAAATATTTATCTGATACATTTTTACAGCAGTTTAAAGTAGTGGCTGTTTTCAGCCACGAACAGTAAATTAGGCAGTAAAAGTTAAAATCTGATCCTGCACAAAAACTAACAATGCATCAAAACCAATGTTGTTTCTCATCTTTGACATGTCTAAGGCTGAATCCGAATCCTCCCCTTATCCCTTTGTCTTTGTCTTATCCCTAACACTAGGCCCTACACGCAGAGTGCTAAGGGCTAGGGGAGGAGACATATCCCTAAGAAATCGGACACTACTTGGTTACGGTTACGTCATCAAGCATTGTCGCTAGCTGGCTGTTACGTCACCAGAGGCGACAAGTTGATCACAAACATCCAAGATGCCGTCTGCAAGTGTGCGCATGTCGATGGCATTGGTTATAGTGATTCTTTTGCGATTGTCTGCAACAAATAGAAGAAATCATGCGAGGAGAAGAAGACGTCTACAACGCATACGAATGCTGGTGGATCAGTTTATGGTATGTATGGATTCGCTGCAAACAACGTTATGGTGTAGCTAGCCGAGCTGGACTCGTGTACATTACATGGACTGTATTATATTGTAATACGAACCCATTACATATCTATGTGTATAAGTATTATTTTCTCGATTATTTTTCTGTACCAGTCCAGCCCTAATATGTGCTTTGTTCTGGGGGGAGACAACTCTAGTCACGATGTGTTTTATTTTAGGGGGGGCGTGTAGCCACTAGCTAGCTAGCTATGTACTTTGTTGTGGGGAAGGGGGGACGTTATTTTGTCGTTTTTTTTTGTACAAGTCCAGTCCTGCTACGTGCTTTGTTCTGGGGGGGGGGAGACAACTGTAGTCACGATGTGTTTTATTTTTGGGTGGAGACGTAATTGTAGCCACTATGTGCTTTGTTCTGGTCACGATGTTTTTTTTTTGGAGTGGGGGGGTGGGACGTAACTTTAGCCACTATGTGCTATTGTTGTGGCGAAGGGGAGACGGTTTAAAAGTAGTTTGAAGGTTTTGAAAGTTTGATTTTTCCAACTCAGCCCATTAATGGTGTGAAATGGTTTTCTTTTCCAGACTGGTGAGCCAACTACATACTGTGCCATACACCACAACATGCCTATACTGCGCCTGTGGTTCGATGTGGAGACTGAGCTGAGGCAGGATTTTCCGCCTCACCAGAAGAGCGATGCACAGCTTACAGAGGCTTTTGCACAGGGAGCAGGACCATGGCTGGGGTAATGAGCTTGAGGTACTCATATACACCTATTGGCTGGCACATGGACTCTCTTATCGGGTGGTGGCCCGTGTCTTTAATGTGCCGAAGGCCACAGTTCATGACATCATCCACAGAGTGGCCCAGAACATATGGGACAATCTGAGGAGAGCAATCGACTTCCATCAAACAAAAAAATTTGTCAACATTTCTGGAACCCCTGCATTCCACAATGTGGTTGGAGCAATCGATGGAAGCCACATATGTATAAAACCACCACAGCGTCACAGATTGGACTATTTGAATTATAAAGGCTTTTACTCAATCAACATGCAGGCAATATGTGACTCGAATGGCAGGTTTCTGGACATTTTTGTCCGGGGTCTGTCCATGACACACGGATAATGAAAAACAGCAGTTTTTACACCACAAGACGGTATCCCCCAACAGGCTACATCCTCCTGGGTGAAAAAAAAAACGTGGCAAAAAAGTTGCAAATGGCAGCCATAAAAAATAAAAAAACTACTACTACAATTTCTCAACAATTCTCTCAAGGAGGGACAACAACTGCCGTGTGTTTGCCTTGTTCTCGGCCTCGCTCTCCTCGTGGCGCCGCTGCTACCTGTTGGACTCCTCAGTGAGGAAATCCAGGATGGCATTTCTTTTTCTTTTCTTTGCGGGCGAGGGACTTGGCAGTGGTGACCTGCTGACTGCAGAGCTGCTACTGCTGGAGCTGCTAGCTGGGGATGAGGGCTCCTAAAGGAACAAGATAGATCTTGATTTACAATCCACAAATGTTTTTGACCATGTCATGTGGGAATGATATGTGTGTGTTATAAACGCACATATCATTATTTTATTTTCATGACTATTTACATTGTAGATTCTCCCTGAAGGCATCAAAACTATGAATGAACACATATGGAATTATGTACTTAACAAAAAAGTGTGAAATAACTGAAAACGTCTTATATTTTAGATTCTTCAAAGTAGCCACCCTTTGCTTTTTTTGATAACTCTGCAAACCCTTGGTGTTCTCTCAATGAGCTTCATGAGGTAGTCACCTGAAATGGTTTTACCTTCACAGGTGTGCTTTGTCAGGGTTAATTAGTGGAATTATTTCCCTTATTAATAAAAAAAAGCAAAGGGTGGCTACTTTGAAGAATCTAAAATATAAGACATGTTTTCAGTTATTTCACACTTTTTTGTTAAGTACATAATTCCATATGTGTTCATTCATAGTTTTGATGCCTTCAGTGAGAATCTACAATGTAAATAGTAATGACAATAAAAAGGAAACTCATTGAATGAGAAAGTGTGTCCAAACTTTTGTGTGTGTGTGTGTGTGTGTGTGTGTGTGTGTACACACACACACAATACAGACCACAACATTTACTGCATTACATACCATGAGGATTGGCGTGGGATCAACATAACTGGATGCCACCAACACAGGAGGGTCGACTGAGGGCCTGGCACCCAACACCTCGTGCATGTCCTCATAAAATTGCCAGGTTGCAGCGGTCACTTCCCCTCTGTCCGTACCTGACCCTGTTCTGGGAGTTCTTAGTTCCTGGAAGGACACACAACACACACTATAATCATGCCTACAACCATACTGTATGCATTCATTACATCGTATTGAGATTGAAGATGCAGATTTTTTTTTCTTTAACAGAACATCATATACCTTGTATTTTTTGTTTCAGATTCTCCCACTTCTTGGCTGCCTGTTGGCCAGTCACTTTTCCCTCCAAACCCATTTCTTTCACCAGCGTCCTGTATCATAACCAACAACAATGTAAATGAACAGGAATGAATTACAAATTACAATACAGTAACAGTTACAAATATACAGTACCAATACAATAATGAATGTATGACTCACTCCCATAGTTGTTTTGCGGCATATTTTGATTTTAGAAACTTTGGTTCCTTTTCAGTCCGAAAGAAGATCAGCTGCCGGGTTTCCTCTGGCGTCCCTGTGCGATACAGGATGTACAGTAAAACGTCAAAATAATATTTATGAATCCCCTTCCCCACAACAAAGCACATAGCTAGTGGTTACGTCTCCCCCCCCAAAACACATCGTGACCAGAGTTGTCTCCCCCCCCAGAACAAAGCACATAGCTAGCAGGACTCGACTCGACTTATACAGACAAACAACAAAATAATATTTACGAATCCCCTTCCCCACAGCAAAGCACATAGCTAGCTAGCTAGCTAGTGGCTACAGTTACGTCCCCCCCCAAAAAAAATAAAAGACATCGCGGCTAGAGTTGCCTTTACCACGGCCCCAGAACAAAGCACATAGCTAACTGGACTGGAAACATGCATGGAGTCCATTCAAATGAAATGTGGGACTGAAATCAGCAATGTAACGTTAGCAAACTAGCGATTTTTTAAAAAACGTTTCAATAAGAACATGGTTGCAACTATATATGTACAGGACTGTGTAGAGCACAAAACAACACCGTCGTAATTTTTAAATCAATTTTTTTAAGTCTAGAATACTTACATTTATGGGTCTCTCTGGTCGACCTGGCAGCCATGTTCCTTGTTGTGTAATGTATGCAATGTACCCCTGCTGGCGAAGTAAGCTCGCGTTCTTACTTGGTCGGAAGGGACATCTGACCCTCCCCTAAGCCCTAACACTCGATCAAGACGAGGATTCGGACAGCACTAGCTCTCACGTGAACGCGCACAACGAGGGATAAGACAAAGACAAAGGGATAAGGGGAGGATTCGGATTCAGCCTAAGACTGTGATAAAAGGTAAAAATAAATCTAGTCCACAATCACATTTTATATGGAAAATCAGTAATTTTGTGTTTTTTTTCCCACAAATCTGTGACATAATTTATGAAATTGGCAATTAAAGAGTTAAAATCCAGATTTTTTTTTTGAAAATGTAGTAGTTTTGATCAGGACTGAAGTTGATTAATAGATATATGCAAAAAAAATTGAAAAAAATATTTATCTGATACATTTTTACAACAGTTTAAAAGTAGTGGCTGTTTTCAGCCACCAACATAACGAAAGGGTAGTGAATTTGAACAATCCACAAGGGTTAATAAAAGTTTGGGCAGTTCCTTTTTTTCAACTGTTAAGTAACTAAAAAATATTGATTTTTTTCAGTGCAACATGTGGTTGTTTAGAAATATCAAACCAACCATACTCATTTTACGGGAGTGGTATTGTGATTTTGAATTTGTATGGCTACAGGCAGCTGTTATTTTACCTTGTGATTCCTCTGTGTACACCAGGGATGCAAATTTGACATGTTTTAATTGAGGAATTTTAACAAATTAATGTGATTGTTTAAGTGAGTCTTATTTTAGCAAAAAGTAAAGAAGTAAGGCCAATGGAATTACTGGACCTTCTCCCAGACTCCATGTGATATTAATCAATTACTTTTAGCTGTTTGAAAAACATAATGGCCCTGACGAAAAATTTGCAGACTGAAAACATTGTCTTAATTTAAATGCACTAACAGGACTAAACCTTAAATCACATCACAAATCACTTTGGATAATTTAAGCCAATGACGTAGCAGAAATTAAACACCATTAAATGATTAAACATTTATTAAAAATAATCCCAAATGCCATTCTATTGTGTCCCTATTGTACACATTCATGGTTTCTGCCTTTTTTATTTTTTGTCTTATAGCCTCTCTCTGTGTTTTATTGTTGTATTTTGGCATTTTGCACTAAACAACTTGAAAAATGTTAGATAAACATGTTTAGAAAATAATTGACAAATACATGTTTGCCTGCTGTTCTTATTATGCATGATGATTTATTAACCCAATTTAAGTTACCTGTGGTACCAAGAAGGCATGATATTGAGTGTATTATACATAGAAAAATGATGGCAACAAAGTGACATTCAATATCATTGAATAGATTTAAATTAAGGTCATACAAATTAAAACTTCAATGTAAACAATTCATTAAGGTACGGATAAATAAGAAACGCAGTGTAAATGTGTTGAATTAGGCAACAATGTGCGAAAATATTAGTATAATTTATTTTATGTTAGTGAATACAAATTATTTTTACCCAGATATTTAGAAAATCTAAATTAATTTCTCCCTGATATTTAGTGAATCTAAATTAATTTCTCCCAGATATTTAGTGAATCTAAATTAATTTCTCCCAGATATTTAGTAAATCTAAAGCAATTTCTCCTAGATATTTAGTAAATCTAAAGCAATTTCTCCTAGATATTTAGTAAATCTAAAGCAATTTCTCCTAGATATTTAGTAAATCTAAATTACTTTTGGTCAGATACTTATTAAACACCAATCAGTTTTCTTTGTGAAACTGATTGGGATTTACTAAAAAATGTTTGGCTATATAACTTACCATTTTGTATGCTATTATTTTAAGTGTTGCTTTTATGAACAGGTACTCATTTGTTTTGTTTAAATTTAGTTAATTTATTCAATACTTTTTAATCAAAGTTGTAGAACTTAAAATCTATTCAATTATATTACGTGTAACTTTGTTGCCATCATTTTTTTAAGTTACCATAGGTCACATTTTTTACGGTGCAGGCTCTCATTGGCTAGCTGTTAACCAATCAGATTCAAATAGCTTAGCTTGTTGAATATTAATGAGAACTGGCAGAAATCAAGCTTACTGCAGGCTTTCTATACCACACTAGAATGGCTTGAAACAAGGTAACAAAGGCATTTTTTCCAGAAAAAGTGTTACAGAGTCCATGGTAGAACTTCAGACATAACCACAAAGTTTTATACCCAAGTGTCATGCTGTAGACAATATACGTGTTTTGCATGTTAAACGGACCTGCTGCTGTGAGAGGTTTGTTTAGATGACTTGTTAGACAACTAAAACAATGATTAACAAGTAAATGTTTCTTAAATATATTGTATGAAACACAAAGTAAGCTAAAAGTAAGTGTCGGTGTTGGTGACTTGTTTGTCAACACGAAAATTTATTTAAGACCAGATGTAACGTTTCTACAGCAGACTACAGTGGCTGTCTATTACGACAGCCACTGTATATTATATTTTGCACATTATGCAATGGTTTGCACATGTTTTATGTACTTGGTTTTGTATGTTATTACTTATACTGTATTTATACAATAAACTTGTTTTGCATAAACTTTAAACTTCAATAAAGTACTTAAAAAAAGGAAAGATTGAACCTGTTAACTCATTTTACCCACTTATGCTACATATTCAGTTTAACACAAAATGTGAATGTAGAGGTAACATCCATTCTTACTGTTTTTATTTTATGTAACCATCTTTTGTCATACGATGTCCTGTCATTTCTTTGTAATCTTTAATAAATACATTGTTTTGATTTCACACATTTGATGCATTGTATTGCTTGGAAACAACGTCATAAAAACGAAAACGAGTTCAGCCATTGCAGCTGACTATACCAACGTTGGCCCAACATTGTATTTCTGTCAGATAGGTTGGGCCATCGCAGCTGACCATACCAACGTTGGCCCAACGTTGTATTTCTGTCAGATAGGTTGGGCCATCGCAGCTGACCATACCAACGTTGGCCCAACGTCGTATACCTGGGAAGGGACTAATGACTGAAACTGGTAAGCTTTTTATTACTTCCTGATTGGCAACAGGTCACATGACCACATGATGCGACTACTTGCACAAATCAGCTGGTTTCCCACATAAAGATTGACATACATTTATAAAGCAGGACACTAACTAGCAGATGATACCTTTTTCTTCCTTTTCTTCACTGTTACCCTTTCCATCCAGGTCCCTTTTCCACCAATTGACCCTGCGTTGCTCTGTTACTGCCACATCATGCACTGCCACATCCCCCTGTGACTGCTGGTTTTCTCTCTGTACAAAGAGCTTGAATAATTATAGACTCAAGAGGATGTGAAACTTGCTGATTACTCCAGTAATTTGTACAATATTGTAGATGTAAATGTCACTTGCCTGCAACTCCTCAACAAATGCATCACCAAGTTGAAGCAAAGCTTCTAGTTTGGGGTCAGAAGCTGGGTCATCCTGAAGCTGTCAGGTGTAAGTTCAAACATTTCAAAGGTTAATTTGTTTGTCAAATTGGGATGACAAATGCATGACAACCAAAAACGTCAAATGCCACAGTCAATTTTGAACAAATGCACCCAACCATCACTGCCTTTGCTGTAAACCTCATAGCCAGTTTAAAATTAAACATGCATCCAATTTTTAGATGCCTAAACTGTGCATATATTATTGCCTCTTAGCATTCCTGCCATGAGTAACTTACATGGTAACTTACAGCAGCTGTCACCCTCAAAACTGACCTGAGTCAAGCCAAACTAGCTGTCAATAGAGCTATTAGGCTCGTTTGAGATAAACTGCGCCTCACCTGTAAATTCAATACAATTCAATTTTATTTATAGTATCAAATCATAACATAGGTTATCTCGAGACACTTTACAGATGGAGTAGGTCTAGACCACACTCTATAATTTACAAAGCCCCAACAATTCCAACAATTACAGTAATTCCCTCAAGAGCAAGCAGTGTGACAGTGGCGAGGAAAAACTCCCTCTTGGGAAGAAACCTCGGACAGACCCAGGCTCTTGGTAGGCGGTGTCTGACGGGCCGGTTGGGGGTGTGATGAACAGTGGCAATAGTAGTCACATTAATAATGGAACAGTGACTGGATGTAGCGGGAAGCTGCAGGGTTCAGCAGGAAGCAGCAGGGTTCAGCAGGACGCAGCATGACATTGCAGGGCACCGCTGAGCTCAGCAGGGAGTGCAGCAGGACCACGGCGACAGCTGGAACCAGGATCTTGGTGCCAACGTTCTCCAAGGAAATACGCTGGGGGAAAAAACATAAGGACTCCGGGGAGTAAACTCCCCAGAAGCTAGGATTAGTAACAAGCATTTCTGGGACGGGATACACACAAATAGTAATAGTAATAGTAATAGAAAGGGAGAGGAGAGAGCAGCTCAGTGTATCAAGAAGGAAGGAAGTCCCCCGGCAGTCTAGAACTATAACAGCGTAACTATAACATAACAGCGTAACTATAACAAAAATAAAGTGTACGAGAGCAGGCAGCAGCAGCAGTGGGCAGTGATAAAAAGCCACAGTAAAGTCGGACAGTTTCCAACCGATTCCAGCAGCCTTCAGGCTGAACAGGAACGGACATCCTGTTAGGTCTGATTCCCATTTAATAAAAAGTTATCAGACCGATATATCAGCTTGTACACAAGTCTCCAGTTGTTAATATTATTATAGCTGTTAAAATGCTCTACATGCGATCTGTTGCTGATGCTAATAAACAACCGACTGTAGATGATCTGTAATTGAACAGATTTAATCTCTGACTACTGAACGTCACTATCAACCACACGTGTTCTTTAAATCAGACAAATAGCAATTTTATACTGACTAGCTAATTTAGACATTGTAATTGCTATCTTTCATCTCCTTCACCATCTCACTCTTGTCTCTCATGAGTTATGTATTGAGTGTCGTACTGTAGTTTGTGCTGTGTATGTTCAAAGTAAATGTGACTGTAAATGTAACATTTCTATCTTTTCTAATAAATCATTGTTTTTTTTTTAAAGATAATTTTTTTGTGAATTTTAGGCCTTTATTTTTTATACAGGACAGCAAAAGAAATGAAAGGGGAGAGAGAGGGGGAATGACATGCAGCAAAGGGCCGTAGGGCGGAGTTGAACCTGCAGCTAGGTTCCTCCAGGCGCTCTAATTAAACATTGTTGATCACAAAAAAAGACAAATAGAAATTCAAATCCCTGCAATTCAAAAACAATAAAAAGTTTATTTAAAACGTCATCATGTTGAGTCGATTCTGAACCAATCAGCTGTTAGATCAGCTGAGAGGCAGGCGTTTCCCAGCATGTCCTGGGTCCGCCTGGGTCTTGCAGTTGGTGAAAAGCAACTGCGCTGCCTGCTCTCAAACCTGCAGCTGCCTGCCCTGACTTATAGCAATATTAAATTTGGGTTGATTTGAGGACATAAGTGTTTGTTTAATAATTTGATAATTAACTTTGATAACTAAATATTTTATACACAAGTGCAAAGTCCTTAAAGTTGAATCCACGTTTCAAAACCTTCCTGAAAGAATATCTATTTTTTTGTAGATTCTTCGAAATTGATTAAATCTAAAAATGTTCATCTTTATGAGTGTTTATCAGACCTTTCAATTAATCTGACCCAAGATAGAAATTAAAGAATTACTTTTTCCATTGTATTTCTTTTATTTCTTTATGTTTTTTGATTAATTTATTCATTTTGGTATGGCTTTCATTGTATCTTCTGCACCTTTGTTTGTACTGCACTGTAATACTGACTATTCTGCTCAGTTTTCAATTTGTATCAATATGAGAAATATTCTATGATAAGATTTGTATTCTGAAATATTGAATACAATTTTTTTTTTAAACCTGCGGCCGCCTTGATGTCGTGAGGTTATCGTGCATGACGTTAGGGCAAGTCGGACACAAATCTAACCTGGGAGAGCGGTCGACGCGGACTCAGGATGGCTGGACGTCAGCTGAGACTCTGGACGGCTGGACGTCAGCGGCGGTTCTGGGCGGCTGCACGTCAGCGGCGGGTCTGGCGGCTGCACGTCAGCGGCGGGTCTGGGAGGCTGCTAGCCAGCCGGGGTACCGAGAGGCCGCTAGCCGGCTGAGGTTCTGGAGGGCTGCTAGCCAGCCAGGGATCCGTGAGGCTGCTAGCCAGCCAGGGATCTGTGAGGCTGCTAGCCAGCCGGGAACCAGGGATGCTGCTAGCCAGCCGGGGTACAGAGAGGCCGCTAGCCGGCCGAGGTTCTGGAGGGCTGCTAGCCAGCCGGGAATCTGTGAGGCTGCTAGCCAGCCGGGGATCTAAGAGGCTGCTAGCCGGCCACCGGGATTCTGAAAGGCTGCTAGCTAGCCGGGATTCTGAGAGGCTGCTAGCCAGCCGGGATTCTGAGTGGCTGCTAGCCAGCTCGGGGACGCTAGAGCGCTCGGAGACACTAGAGAGATCAGGGACACTAGAGAGCTCGGGGACACTAGGAACACTAGGGAGGCTGTTAGCTAGCCGGGGCTCAGGAAGGCCGCTAGCTAGCCTGGAGTCAAGGGGACTGCTAGCTAGCTGGGACTCAGGGTGGTGGCTGGCTAGCCGGGGCGCAGAGAAGCTGCTAGCTAGCCTAGGGTCAGGAGAGCTGTACGTCACCCAGGGTCAGGAGAGCTGCACGTCAGCCCAGGGTCAGGAGAGCTGCAAGTCAGCTTGGGAACACTGGTCAGCTCTGGCACACTGGAAACACTGGGCAGCTCAGGAACACTGGTCAGCTCTGGAACACTGGTCAGTTCGGGAACAGGCTCGCTGGACAGCACAGGCTCAGCGCCGCTGGACAGGGAGGACTCTGGGCTGGAGAGAGGGTGAAGCAGGGCATGGCTTCAGGAGCCATGTTGTCGTCTTCCCCGTCTCCGGCCTCCAAGGTTCCCAGGGAATAAGACTCTATTTGACCTCTATATAGTTGATTTCTTGCATAAAAAAGTCTCAGAAATGAATTTAATAACGAAATAGCAGACAAATAATGTATAACTCGTCTCCAATGTATGTGTATGTGGTTCGCTCAACCAATCACCGCGCAGCTCATCTAAATATTCATGAGCATACCATATTTGGAAGAAAAGCTCTTGTTACAAATAGGGCCATATCCACAAGGTAGTTAAGGGCCCATAAAATAGCAAGCGGGCCATTTTCAGCCCAACCAATGTTACATACCCTATTAGGAGACCTTAAGGAACAGTGTAAAATACCCTATATAATCATTCTATCACCCCTTTAATTATGCTATTATAGTTTTAGACTGCCAGGGGACTTCCTTTGACACACTGAGCTTCTCACTCCTCTCTCTTTCCATTTGTGTGCATCAATGTCCCAGAAATGCTTGTTACTAACCTAGCTCTGGGGAGCTTATTCCCCGGAGTCCTTATGTTTTTTTTGCCCAGCATGTTTCCTTGGATTAGGGTGGCACCAAAACCATGGTTGCAGCTGTCGCCGTAGTCCTGCCGTAGGCTGCACGCCCTGCTATGCCCTGTTACACCCTGCTACGCTCTGCAGTGTCCTGCTATGTCAGTCTACATCCTGCTACGTCCTGCTATGCTCTGCTGTGCCCTGCTACGTCCTGTAACACCCTGCAGTGCCCTGCTCTGCCATGAACTACTACAACTACTATTTCTAGTCACTGTTCCATTATCTTTATTATGACTGTTATTGCCACTATTCATTACACCCTCAACCGGCACCATCAGACACTGCCTACCAAGAGCCTGGGTCTGTCCGAGGTTTCTCCTAAAAGTAAGGTGACCAGATTTCTGGGACAAAATCTGGGACATTTTCAGCTCAGAAGCATAAATACTTCCAAAAAAGGTAATGTTTTTATCTTTTTAAAACTTAAAACGGGGACACTGCCCCAGGCGGGCCACTAGACCTAGGGCTGCACAGGGGCACAAGCTCCACAAAGATCCATGGGCATGCTCCCCTGTAAGAAAATGTTGTCTATTTTAACATTTAAATGGATCAATCTGGTGCACTTTGAAAATAAATTCAGAGGTTAGCCTTGATTATTCTTATCTATGGATGGAAATATTTGTGCTGTAGCCTGAACTATTTTAACACTTCAGAATTCTAACCATGCACACACAGGGGGAATAGTTTTTTCTTCATATTTTTGCATTAATGTCACTAGGAAGCATACCAGCTTATTCCCCGGAGTCCTTATGTTTTTTTTGCCCAGCATGTTTCCTTGGATTAGGGTGGCACCAAAACCATGGTTGCAGCTGTCGCCGTAGTCCTGCCGTAGGCTGCACGCCCTGCTATGCCCTGTTACACCCTGCTACGCTCTGCAGTGTCCTGCTATGTCAGTCTACATCCTGCTACGTCCTGCTATGCTCTGCTGTGCCCTGCTACGTCCTGTAACACCCTGCAGTGCCCTGCTATGCCATGAACTACTACAACTACTATTTCTAGTCACTGTTCCATTATCTTTATTATGACTGTTATTGCCACTATTCATTACACCCTCAACCGGCACCATCAGACACTGCCTACCAAGAGCCTGGGTCTGTCCGAGGTTTCTCCTAAAAGTAAGGTGACCAGATTTCTGGGACAAGATCTGGGACATTTTCAGCTCAGAAGCATAAATACTTCCAAAAAAGGTAATGTTTTTATCTTTTTAAAACTTAAAACGGGGACACTGCCCCAGGCGGGCCACTAGACCTAGGGCTGCACAGGGGCACAAGCTCCACAAAGATCCATGGGCATGCTCCCCTGTAAGAAAATGTTGTCTATTTTAACATTTAAATGGATCAATCTGGTGCACTTTGAAAATAAATTCAGAGGTTAGCCTTGATTATTCTTATCTATGGATGGAAATATTTGTGCTGTAGCCTGAACTATTTTAACACTTCAGAATTATAACCACGCACACAGGGGGAATAGTTTTTTCTTCATATTTTTGCATTAATGTCACTAGGAAGCATACCAGTAGAAATATATATTCATATTTGTAGGTGGGATATATATATATATATAGTACAGGCCAAAAGTTTGGACACACCTTCTCATTCAATGCGTTTCCTTTATTTTCATGACTATTTACATTGTAGATTCTCACTGAAGGCATCAAAACTATGAATGAACACATATGGAATTATGTACTTAACAAAAAAGTGTGAAATAACTGAAAACATGTCTTATATTTTAGATTCCTCAAAGTAGCCACCCTTTGCTTTTTTGATAGTGCTGCAAACCCTTGGTGTTCTCTCAATGAGCTTCATGAGGTAGTCACCTGAAAATGTTTTTACTTCACAGGTGTGCCTTGTCAGGGTTAATTAGTGGAATTTTTTCCCTTATTAATGAGGTTGGGACCATCAGTTGTGTTGTGCAGAAGTCAGGTTGATACACAGCCGACAGCCCTATTGGACAACTGTTAGAATTCATATTATGGCAAGAACCAATCAGCTAAGTAAAACCAGCCAGCATACGGCATAGTTTCTCCATTAGCTGCAGTGATATCGAGAGTCTTGTCTGCTTCCAGTAATTCTCTAATATCTCTGAGCTTTACATTTGGCACATTTTCCTCCCTCCATTTCAATTCAATTAAATTAAATTTTATTTATAGTATCAAATCATAACAAGAGTTATCTCAAGACATTTTACAGATAGAGTATGTCTAGACCACACTGTATAACATAAAAGGACCCAACAATTCTAGTAAATCCCCCAAGTGCAAGCATTTAGTGAGACAGTGGTGAGGAACAACTCCCTTTTAAGTAGGATGACCAGACGTCCCCGGTTTCCATTCAGAGATGTTCTAGAATGCCCATTTTACGATGCTAAAATTACTGTTTATTTACATGGAGTCTGGTGGGTTTAGCGAACGCAATTTTACAGACTTTTTATGTTTTAAAAAAGGATCTTACTCTTTAACAGAAAGATCGACCTCCTTAGAAATCCTTTCCATAATGTTGTCAGACACTTTAATCATATATTATAATATCACATATTAATCTGAGCCTGCCAGTGGCAAAACAAGCACTTTTATGAATGTAAATACAAGCTGGACAATTGACGTCCTATTAACTTACATTGTAGCTTGTTTCACCGTTGCCGACTGCAGCGATCTCGTTTAATACTGGACCAATGTCAAAGGAAAATATGTGAAAAAAAGTGTGAAATAACTGAAAACATGTCTTATATTTTAGATTCCTCAAAGTAGCCACTCTTTTGCTCTGATTACTGCTTTGCACACTCTTGGCATTCTCTTGATGAGCTTCAAGAGGTAGTCACCTGAAATGGTTTTCCAACAGTCTTGAAGGAGTTCCCAGAGATGCTTAGCACTTGTTGGCCCGTTTGCCTTCACTCTGCGGTCCAGCTCACCCCAAACCATCTTGATTGGGTTCAGGTCCGGTGACTGTGGAGGCCAGGTCATCTGCCGCAGCACTCCATCACTCTCCTTCTTGGTCAAATAGCCCTTACACAGCCTGGAGGTGTGTTTGGGGTCATTGTCCTGTTGAAAAATAAATGATGGTCCAACTAAACGCAAACCGGATGGGATGGCATGTCGCTGTAGGATGCTGTGGTAACCATGCTGGTGGCAGTATGCCTTCAATTTTGAATAAATCCCCAACAGTGTCACCAGCAAAGCACCCCCACACCATCACACCTCCTCCTCCATGCTTCACAGTGGGAACCAGGAATGTAAAATCCATCCGTTCACCTTTTCTGTGACAAAGACACGGCGGTTGGAACCAAAGATCTCAAATTTGGACTCATCAGACCAAAGCACAGATTTCCACTGGTCTAATTCCTTGTGTTTCTTGGCCCAAAAAAATCTCTTCTGCTTGTTGCCTCTCCTTAGCAGTGGTTTCCTAGCAGCTACTTGACCATGAAGGCTTGATTTGCGCAGTCTCCTCTTAACAGCTGTTCTAGAGATGTGTCTACTGCTAGAACTCTGTGTGGCATTCATCTGGTCTCTAATCTGAGCTGTTGTCAACTTGCGATTTCTGAGGCTGGTGACTCGGATTAACTTATCCTCAGCAGCAGAGGTGACTCTTGGTCTTCCTTTCCTGGGGCGGTCCTCATGTGAGCCAGTTTCGTTGTAGTGCTTGATGGTTTTTGCGACTGCACTTGGGGACACATTCAAAGTTTTCGCAATTTTCCGGACTGACTGACCTTCATTTGTTAAAGTAATTCGTTTCTCGTTGAAGTCACTTTCAAATTAGCCTCTGAGTGAGCTCCAACAGCAGATGTGATTGTTCCTCCATTGGCATGAAAGGTGCCAGTCTTGCCCGACCCATCATTGGCTCTAATGTAATAGGACTCATTGTTGATACAGAGCTAAAACAGTCCAACACAACCGACAAACACCAACTGATCTAGACTGTTACTGCAACTTTTCCTGGCAATGAGACAGATGATGTTCAAGCCTGTGTGGATCAAGTGAATACTGGCCAGAACCAAGAGTACATGGTTAGAACTACAAAAGAGAAATTAAAGGTACCAAAGCACACATCTGTTAAAGTAGAATGCCGTCTACAAGCATCCTCCTTTCAAGAAGACACCACTCTGATATTTGAGCCCGATGTAAACCCACAGTGGGCAGAGGGGCTAGAGTTCTGTGACACCCTTGTAAAACTGAGAAAGGGAGTAAAGGCATTTATTGTTGTCGATGCACAGAACCCCACAGACGATGATATTGTGCTAGCTGGGAAAACAATTATTGGAACAGTACAACCCATCCAAGCTGTTTACCCCGCCTCAGTCCTTCAACAGACTAAAGCTGACTCGTTAGCCACAGTGAGCACTGTACATGTGGACACAGAAGTCTCCAGTGATGTTTGGGATCCTACAGTTGACTTGAGCCATCTCTCTGAGTCTGAAAGTAAAGTGGTACGAACAATGCTAAGAGATAAATCAGCTTCCTTCTCAAAATCAGAAAATTATATTGGATGTGTTAAAAAGTTGCAGCTTTCCATCTCATTAAAAGAGACTGTTGCAAAAACATACCTGTTTGTGACACCATAGCAGTGAGGGCTCTTAAAGAGAAAAAACCACTAGGCTTCTCTACCACCTCCTGAGAACCTTGCCTGATAAACAGCAGCCTAAACACCAAGCACTAAAAACCAAAAAACTGAAAGGAAAATGCATTGGGGTTCCCTAACCATCAGCCCATTATATGGACCGAATCCCACCAACAGATACTTGAGAAGTTGATTGCCTGGTAGAGCCACCAATCCTTGCAATCCCAGACTTCAGTAAACCTTTCATCCTACACACTGATGCCTTGACTCAGGGCCTAGCTGCAGTTTTATATCAGGAGCATGGAGGAAAAATGCGAGTCATTGCATATGCATCATGCACACTCACTGAGTCTGAGAAGAACTATCAACTTCATTCTGGAAAACTGGAGTTTTGGGCTTTAAAGTGGGCTGTTTGAGAGAAATTCAGAGACTATCTGATTGGCTCTTCGTGTACTGTGTACACAGACAATAATCCACTTACTTATGTTCTGTCAACAGCAAAACGTAATGCTACTGGTACCGTCCAGTTAGGGAGAATGGGGACGCTGACGGCCTTTCCAGAATGATATTGAGACTATGATGGAGGAGTGCACAGAGGAATTGTCATCGTGATCAGTTCAAGCCATAGTAGTCTGTTGAAGTGCAGGATTCAAACTTTGTATGATCTATGGCCCTGTCAGCTCAGTGTGCATTGACAATTGAATCAGAGAGTCAACCTATCCCCTCTGAAGAGATCTGTCTCACATAAAGAGAGGATCAGTTCACTGGTCCTGTGGTGGAGTGTTTGCTATCAGGTGGGAGTCAACAACTGAAATCATTTAGCATGCAGAGTAGACGGCTGTTGCGTGAATGGGAGAAACTGATGCTGAATGATGATGGTGTTTTGCAGCGCAAAACAGCTGTCTAAAAAGCAAAAAGCCCAGCAGAGAAACCAGAGCACCCCTCACCAGTATCATCACGACTCAGCCCTTTGAATTGGTATCTGTTGATTTCCTGCATGTGGACAGGTGCTCTGGAGGTTATGAATACATAGTGTTCATAATAGATCATTTCACATGATTTGCACAAGCCTACGCCACAACAACAAAATCAGGCAAGACATTGGCTGACAAGATTTTTTAATGACTGTGCCTTAAAGTTTGGGTTTCCCCGGATATACTGACTAAGGGGGTGAATTTGATAATCAGTTGTTTGCTTTGTTGGCAAAGAACTGTGGCATTGCAGGCTTGAGGACGACGCCATACCAACCAGAGGGCAACGGGCAAGTTGAGCGCGTCAACACTGCAAATGCTAAAAATGCTAACAGAGAAAGTCAACTGGAAGGAGTCATTAAACAAGCTGATTAATGCCTATAACTGCACAAGAAGTGAGGTCACAGGGTTCTCTCCTTTCTACCTCCTGTTCGGGAGAGCTCCCCGACTTCCTATTCCGGCTAACACCAGAGACTGGAACCGCAGACCACCAGCAATACATGAAAAACTGGAAAGACAAAATGACATTGCCAGAGAAAATGCTAAAAAATATGCAGAGAGAGGAAAGAGGAGTTATGACAACAAAGTCAGAAGTTCTGTGTTGGAAGAGGGTGACCAGAAACAAGTCAGAAACAAGATTCCCAGGGGTGGAACAGGCAAGCACCGCAGCCACTGGGAAGACTGCATCTACAAAGTGGTGTGTCAGGTAAATAAAGACCGTTCAATCTATGAAGTTGTGCCTGAACAGGAAAAAAGGAGAGATAGCAGAATCTTACACTGGAATCTTCTGCTTCCATGCAACCACTTGCCATTAGAGATTCCACTTAAAGTAGCCAAGCAGCAGAGGAGAAAGAGCATCAGAAAAGAAAAAGTAGGGGACAGTGCAACACAATCTGAGAGCAGCAGTGACGATGAAGATGACTGGCACAGCACAACCTTTACTAGTAATTCAGTCTCAGACAGATGAAAACACAGACCCAACTGAAAGAGAGTATGATAATGAAGCAGTCAATGTCCATGGAGGAACCAGCACCACAAATGGATGAAAGACAAAGCAAATCTCTTGCTTGACCAAAGGGGCACACCAAATCAAGTGGAAAATGTTCCAGATGAGGTTGTTTTGGAGGTCAGCATGCTGACAGCCTCATCACCTGGGCAAAGTGGAAATTACTATGAGGCAGTGCAGACCCCCGCAAGGCCAAGGAGAAAGAGAAGGGCACCAAAAGTCTTCACCTACAATGAACTTGGTGAACCAGCTTGTTACAGCATTGGACCATCAGCCCATCAAACATTCTGGTACCAGCCTCTGCCATATGGACAACAAACAGCAGAGAATCAATGGAGAAACGCTGTGTTGTTTTTTCCCTGTCAACCAGTGCCTTTACTTGGGTGCTAACCACAGAACAGCAGAACACACATATTTATTGGACTGTTTGCAGAACATCATAAAACATACACTATTTTATAGACTTTTGAAAAAGAATGAACAGAAGACAATCACTCACACGTCTTACGGACTTTTGAAGAATGCCTATCACTATTGCTATTTCATGGACTGTTTAAACAGCTGAGTCTATTCACATTCATTGTTTGAGATATTGAGTATGAGAGCTTACAATTTATGAACTGTTAAGTAGGGATGCACCAAATTCAGAATTCGGGTTCGGATTCGGCCGAATATTGGGCTTTTTGAGTTCGGTTTTTGCCGAACCGTAAATTTTTTTCCATCAAACCGAACCCTATGCTTGCACTACGCACGACCATTCAATGCAGTAGGCTGTGAGAAAGTGAAAATGGAACTTGTGAGCAGAAAAAGTGTTGTTTGGCAGTACTTTCAGTCAAAAGAAGGCGATTCAAGTCGAGCTACATGTTCAATTTGCAATGCCGATTTGTCTCATGGTGGCAAGGACCCTAGACAATACACAACATCGCCGCTGTTAAAACATTTGCGTATCAAAGATCCGAAAGAATATGAGTTGTGCATGAAGGAATCTACAGACAGCAGTCAAAATGCAGCAACTTCAGATACGGCAAAGGAAGTTACAGCTAAAAACTTGTGTTAACCAGACAGTGGCTCCCAGGCTGTGTGTAACATAACAAAAACCCACCCATCTCGTAGGAGCGAAGCTTTTCATTCAATAAAATGATGGTACAAAAGGAGCACTAATGCCACAGGTCTTATGTTGACAACATGGACGCAGATATAGGAAACTCCGAAGGCAGTATAATATTTACTTAGCAGGCTGGGCTAATGCTGTTGCGCTAACGTTAGCAAACATCGGCGTAGCTGTCTAAACTTGTGAAAAGCCGAACAACATCCATGTCCAACCTGTGTTTCACTTTCCCTCCAATATTATTATGAACATAATAAAGACAACTGGATTCCGTCGAGACCAAAAGCCATATGACTATGGCAAGATCACAAGCATTTAGGTCAGAGCCGGCCCGAGGCATAAGCGAACTAAGCGGCTGCTTGGGGCCCCCTGGCCACTAGGGGGCCCCCAACCGAGTGTTGTTTTTCCCTCTAAACATTCGCCGACGGTCCCATCTGGGCTCCCGTAGTTTCGAATGGGCCCAGCCCTCCCCCCGCGCGTTTGCCATAGTGATACACAAACAACATGGCAGCGACCATTGACATATATGGCAGCGACCATAGGCAGCGACACGGCAGCGACAGTGGCTAACATTAGTTATTTTCTTAACTACTCGTTTCATTACTTACTTAACCGCAATATCCGCCAAACCTATTTGGCCCCATGGAGCACCGGACCCGGTGTTGAAGAACTCTGATGCGGCTCAACACATCTACTAGCTAAAAGCCGCTGATACGAACGAGCTGTGACGGAGGTCTGTAGCGGCTTACAACCATAGATATATATATGCTTACAACAACTAGCAATCGCCACTCTGTAGCACGGAGCTCCTCTTCAACGTTTGTTTTTACCGCTAGTTACTACGAAGGAGCTTGCTACAGGTAAGCTACACTCATGAGACCATGTCATGTTAATGTACGTTACTCAGCAACAGGTGAAAACAGGAGCAAGGTTGCGCGACTAAAGTTAAAATGAATTGAACTTTTACTGAGGAAAGAGAAGTGATTACCTGTATGTGTGAAAACAGCTTTATCTCACGCATCCGTTTAGTGGTTGTTGAATGTATGACATTATTATATAGGGGAGAGCCGGGACAGTTGAAACACTTGTTAATTAAACGTAATTTACAAAGCGATCGTATCGCACTGAAAGCTCATATTTTGTCACTAGCAACCTACACCTGTCTTCTGTCAAATACAGTTGCATTTTCAGCTTTGAACAAAACCGTTCAGGAATTATTACAGCAAAAGTGGGCCGTGCGTAATGTTTCATTCGTCCCTCCTGGTCGGTACGCATGAAACAGCATAGGGGGACGGATGAAACATATAGTTTAAGCCATATAAACTTCCCACAACTTCAATATTTTACTATATATCATGAATGGTACTTCCAAAAGGTGTTATTTTAGATAGATTGTTGCTGGGCTATACGTCTTGGTGAATATCTGTTAACCACTAATTGCCGTCAGCTTGAAGCGTGTATGAAGCGGTTTTTGAAATATCTTGCACTGTGGGTGATTCTGCCATTTTTATAGCTAGAACAGTACGTTTTCTCATTTAAATCATGTTTCTATTGTGGAAAATTTCGTTTCACAGGTTTGTTCAATATATAGCATAATATAATTTTTTCACTCTTTCACAGAGGGCGCCACCCCAATACAATGATAGGGAAAACACTCAAACCAATATTTACATAAAATTGGCATGAATAATCATAATGGTATACATGCCCGTGTGTGTGTGTGTGTGTGTGTTAGTGTGTGTGTGTGTGAGATCTTGTCATTTGTCATCTGCAGATTAATTTTAAGTGTGTGTGTGTGTGTGTGTGTGTGTGTGTGTGTGGGGCGATTTAAATCATGAATCAGATTCTTTGTGAAAAAATCAGGGATTTTTTTGAGGCCATATCGCCCAGCCCTACTTCCTACTAACACAGAGTATGTCAGTATTGTTTGGCCCTGAAGCCCAAGTAGTTGTGTGAAGTCACTACCTTAATAAATCAAAAAGCAAAAGGTTATGAATCTGAACAAATTTAGGTATTGCCCTTCTCTAGCTGACCATCCCCAAAATGCACCAGAATACAGGAAATCACATCTACCAAATTTTGCACAAATAGAATAGGGGGGGAGGGTCCTTATGCATCTCTGCCCTGGGGGGGGACAGTAGTTCTAAATATATATATATATATATATATATATATATATATATATATATATATATATATATATATATATAAAAATAATAAACCTCACTGTATTAATACATAACCTCACTGTATTCATTTATAATGTAACATTATGGCGTGACATTTGTGTCAATAATCGTCAAGCACTGGTGACTCACTGCCGCATACACCGAGTTATCCTCCTGCTAGATTTTGCACCCAACCGTTTTAAACAAGGCTTAAACAGGGCAATTTTTAAACGTTTTTTTGGCCTCTAAACGTGTTCGAAATGCCATTACTAGTGCTTAGCCATGTGCAGTTATTCCTTACGAGGGAACACAGCGAATTTGACGGCAGTAGATGTGACAGAAAGGCATAAAAGTTGTGTTAATCCTTACCTCTGTTGATGTACTGCTCTCCAGTCAAGTCCTCACCAATTGAATGCCGATCTCATACAATCCAATATTCCAAAATGCATTTTTTTCCACAAAAAAACGATTAGCCGAGGTCCTGTCCATAGTAATGAGCATGTATCAACAGGCTGTAACCTGACACCACAGTGAAGCAGCGCTGACCTGCAGTTCAAAAGTTCAGGAGCTCATTTGCATAGGTAACCTAGCAACGGCGGTGCCTGCCTGTCTGCAGAAGCAGGGAGGAGCTCACAGAGCTGACAGACGGAGCTTGGAGTTAGATCAGGACTAATATGAGAAAATGTTTCGAGTTTGTGCCTTTCCAAATTGCGGCAACCAAATGAAGAGATTTGTGCTTGAGCTTTCACTGTCTACCCCTCCGCAACCGGGAGATTTGACAGTTGTGGCGAAACAATGTCCGTTATCTGGGGAGCCATCCAGACCAGGCTGTATGATATCCCATTCCTTACAGCACAGGCTTTCTTCCTCGGTGGTCATTGCGATACAGTACCCACAGGAGCACCACCATGTCCCCGCACGTCGTGGCCTTGAAGCAGTAGCCTCTGCCTGCTCCTCTGTTTGTGCCCTTCTCTCGACAAGCTCTTGTGCCAATAACTCTTCGTCTTAATATTCAGGTTCGAAAAGATAACCCCGACCATCAAACTCCAAAAACTCCTCCGTGTGTTCCGCATCGGATTGGGATGAACTATCCATCTGAGCTGATATTATACACTGACACAATCTCGTTATTATCCCACAGCTCCGTCTTCGAGTGTGAGTCTCCACCGTTGCTAGGTAACCGTTGCACATGCGCGATAGCTCTTGAACTTTTGAACTGCAGACGGTCGCTCTGGTCTGCTGGGTGAGCAGCGGTGTCAGGTTACAGCCTTTTGATACATGCTCGTTACTATGGACATCGGCAAATCGTTTTTTTTTGTGGAAAAAATGCATTTTGGAATATTGGATTGTATGAGATCGGCATTCAATTGGTGAGGACTTGACCGGAGAGCAGTACATCAACAGAGGTAAGGATTAACACAACTTTTATCCCTTTCTGTCACATCTACTGCCGTCAAATTCGCTGTGTTCCCTGTAAGGATTAACTGCACATGGCTAAGCACTAGTAATGGCATTTCGAACATGTTTAGAGGCCAAAAAAACATTTAAAAATTGCCCTGTTTAAGAGTGTTGGGTGCAAAATCTAGCAGGAGGATAACTCGGTGTAGGCGGCACCGTTTGTTTTCGTTTTAACCACTGGGTTAACAGAGCTACGGGTTGAAATTGACCGGAATTCTCCTTTAAACTGTTACAATTTATTGAACAACTAGTATCTGTCAGGGTCCCACCGTCACCAGCACTCACTCCTCCCCCGTCACTCACTCCCCTCATCCGCTCACAATCTCCTCAGTACTGATTTCACACACCTGCACTTCATTACACCACATCATCAGTTCACCACCTGCACCTCATTAGTCCACCACCTTTATAAGCAGCACACACACTCACTCCTTGTCTGGTCTCGTTTGTAGCATGACTCACAGACTCGCTCTCGCCAAGCTACCTGTTATCCTACGAAGTACTTACCTGTTGAAGATCTGCCAGTTTGTTCCTGCCTCTGTGTTCCTCCTGTTGGATTTTGCAATAAAAGTCAAACTTCACTCACCTTCAGTCTGACTCCAGAAGCAAGATCAATTTGTCCTGGATTTCTTTCAGTAATCCGGCTTCACCAAACCTAACAACCGCGGTTCCGCATAACCTGTACTACGACGCTGGTTATCAACTAGTTCAGTCAACTCAGGGTTTCCCAATCCAGCGGCGCGCGCGTTCACATAAAAGAGGCGGTGTTTGCACAGCATGACCAATCGCAAACATCTATCAGAGCTGCATGTTATATATAAGAAGAGCAAATTATAATTCTCCATAAATATGAAGAACACAGACACGGTTTTACAGGGAAAACGCAATACAGTCGCTGCTTCCTAAAACAGGAAGGAAATCTGGCAAAAAAATAAATAAATAGCCGACGCTGTTGATGTTTAAAACGCTTATATCACTTCCTCATCAGTAAGGACCAAGATCTGACCATAATTACACTTGGTTTCCATAAACTGTCGTTGCTTTAACCTATTATTTCAGTTGCAACCCTGGCAGTGGGAAGCGATCGTTAGAGCAAATAAAACATTTAAAAACATAATTCAAACCAATGTGCGCATTGGCGACACAAGGCTCAAGAAGCCGATATGTAATTCCCTCCCATTAAAATATATAGGCTATATTTCATAAAAATACCCATGTTAACGGGGTTGTTGGTCTCTAAAACCAACAACCCCGTTGTAAATATTTTAACTTTTATGAGCGCACCCCTCTCTCCCTTTCTCTCCCCCTCTCTCTCTCTGCACCGAGCTCCGCCTGATCTTCTTTAAGAACGGTGACGCCGTTATCAATCGACCTATTGATTGGTCAGTAGGCGGTGCTTTTACACCGGTTGATCTGATCTCCAACTTAACCTGCTCCCGACCAGGTTAGGTGTTCAGCATGACTTACCACGGCGATTGAACCCGATAACAACTGATCCACCTTCGTAGTACAGAAAATCCTGGGTTGAGCCTTAAGTTAGCTCGTTAACGCCAAATCCTGCTTCGTAGTACAGGCCTCTGGTCTATCCGTGACAGTATGAGTATAGTAACACGTTGTATCTAAATACAAACTAACAATTTACATCCAATAACAGCAAGTTCAAAAATAAAGGAAATAAAAGTACAGCTGTGTCAAAATTTGTATCAAGTTCAAAAATAGAAAATAAATAAAAGTGCCACTTTGCAATCTGTTAAAAAAAGAAAAGAAGAGAAATCCATTTGAGCCTGTTTTGCATTGCACAATTTCTCAAACTGGGGTTGCAGGCTTGATACTGCCACTCTCAAGTCATGCTCAATGTTCAGCTGAGATCTGTACTTTGTTTTCAGTGAAGCAACAGCTGAAATCCCAGAGCCCATCTCACAGAGATATGATGTGGCATAATAATATAACATAATCCAATAATATAAGATATATTACACTGCATAATGAGCACTTTTACTTTTGGTACTTTAAGTACAGTATATTTTACTTAAGGACAATGTTGAATGCAGGACTTGTAACTGACAAGTAATTTGTAACTCTACAACACGGTTTTTTCTACTTTTACTGAAATACATGATCTGAGTAAGTCTTCCACCTCTGGAAATCACCAATAACAGTCGTGCATGAATAGCTGCAGCAGTGTTTAACACTGAAAACACACAGCTCAGTTCAGCGTTTACTCAGGGCTCTTAAGTTTTAAGGACAGGCACTGACAACGTTTGTTGAGGAAGTAACCTCCTTAAATGTGCATATGACAATTATTCACCTCAATGATAAATTCATTAATTTAAATGAATTAATACACCCCTGAATATTAAATATGTTATAAATAGTTTTTCCGCGTGAGAAATACAATGTGTGGCGGGAGTGCGTGACAGTCACGCTCAATGTGTGACACTTGAGAGCCCTGGTTTACTTGCAGCTCTGCTACAGTAGCAGTGAACCTTTAACTTTACCTAACGGTCACATCGTCTCTAAACAGTCCGCTCACAGTGAAGTCCTGCACAGATCAACAGCTGTTAAGAGTCTGGCAGCTGCTCGCTCTGTTAATCGCACCGAGCAGATTAATGGAGCCGCTCAGTGTTTGGCTAGCTAATAAGCCGTTAGCCTGTTATCTTGAGCTTTGTCTGAATGCACAGAGTGGCCAGCCAGGCTCGACACACCGACACATTCCGCACATCCTCCGATCAGTTTAACCGCTAACTCCCCGGTACCGGTCAGAGAGGCGTGTTTACTTTGTGTCTCGGTCCTCCGATGTGTCAAGCGACGGGCTCCGGTCAGTTTTTAAATTAGCCTACATTAGTAACAGTTCATTTTGTTATGGTATGAACTTATTCCTAGGGAAAGCAAAAAATATAAGACCTTTGTAACTGTGGCAATGCGAGTGGCCTATGACACTCAAGAAAACTAAAATTGTCCGACAACGCCACTTGGGATAGGCCCAAGACCTTTAAGGCACACAGATCCGAAAATCAGGGGTCAGAGACAATAATGTAATTATAAAAGTGTACAGTTTTATTTAGTTAAATATTCTTTTTTTTTTAAATGGCAATATGTTCTCTGTTAAAAGTGAATAGATAAGTAATATTAGAAAACAAAATCAAACAAAATAACAAGAACAAAAACCCACATGCAATATGTATAACAGTTAATATAATATATCCAGACCACTTTTTGCACTAGTATTCAGACCAGGGTTACTGGAATCCACAACAGTTTTACCGGAATCCAGAACAGTTTCACCGGAATCCAGAACAGTTTTAGTGGGGGAAGAACGCGCCGGGGAATACTGGCCCTTTAATTAGTCGTGGCACCACGATAGCCCCACAGTAGCATGTATAAGGCTGCAGCCCGGTCCAGCGAATTACAGGACAGGCCGCCCTCAGACTCCGGCGGAGGCACCCACCTCGCGCACACACACAGCGGCCCACATGAGACACCCAAGGCCTGCAGCCCAGGCATACATCCACCCACACAGGGACATCCACAACCAAGACAGGGTGAGCTCACACCGCAGCAGACTGACGACCAAGGGCAGCGGCAAAAACGTAAAGCACGCCAACCCGGACACGTCTCCACAGACACCCAGCAGGAGAAGACAAACACAACAAGTCTACACACACAGGCTTAAATAATGTCCCCGCCTCTCCCAATCAATCGGAATGAGCCCCAGGTATGCTGATCCACACTCCTGTGTGCAGGTAAGAGGGAGGGGAAAACCTCATCCGGTCACATCTACCCCTCGCTTTTGTATCGTCGTCCCGACGGTAAAGAAGGCCTTTTTAGGTCACGACCAAGGCCAAAAAATGACCGATTGAAGATTTAACGTTGGGTCTGGAGGTCTCCCAACCAGACCACCCGCCGTACTACTCGCAGGCTGAGGAAGCCGATGAACATTCGAATGATGACCGGCAGTAGGGCGGGTGGTGCGACGCATAGCTTGCCCACTCGTACCAGGCTGCTCCGAGGCCAAGGACAATGGCACTTGCGACTGAGACTGAAAAGATGGAAGCAACAGGCCCGGATCTGGCCTAGTTGCTGTCGAAGGTTCCGAGGGACCAGGAGCTGGAGCACTTTGTGTAGTACTGGACACCAATAGCCACAAGTCACTATTTCATGATTCGTCCAGCTGAGCCACACCCAAAGGTGATGATGACTTAGTTGGAAGAGAATCAACCTCAACTGGCTGTACCACAGCCTTCAACGTGTCGCGATGCACATTCCTGACTTTGTGCAGTGCGCTCACCGGTGCCACCGCAAAACTGCCCCTCCCGATGAAGCGCTCACCACCTGATGAATCTCCGAGCTCCACAGGTCCTGCAGCTTATGACGGCCCCTGGCACCATGATCCCTCACATACACCGGCTGGCCCACCAGCAGCGGCACATCTCTCACATGCTGATCATGCTGCTCCTTCCGACGACTTGCCGCTGTGAGCAGCCGCTCACGAGCACAATCAAAGGCAACCCTCAACCTTTCCTGGTGCTCCGCCACCCATCCTTGCACCTCACCCGGCCTTGGTTCTTCCACACACCCCAAAAGGAAGTCAATGGGCAGCCTTGGTTCTTGACCAAACATCAAGTAATAGGGGGACTCCCCAGTACCCTGATGAGGTGTTGTATTATAACAGAAGAGGACATAAGGTAGACAAGATGCCCAATTCCGCTTCTGTGGCAAGGGCTATTTCGATGAAGGTTGTGCAGCGTATGATTGAAGCGCTCATACTGCCCATTTCCCGCCGGATGGTAAGGAGTAGTACGAGATTTGGTTACCCCATACATCAAGCAAAGTTGTTGGATCAAAGTGCTTTCAAAACTCCTCCCTTGATCAGAGTGCAAGCGACTTGGCACACCAAACTTATAGAACCACTCGGCCACAAGAACCTGGGCCACAGTAGAGGCCGTCTGATCACGTGTAGGCACAGTTACTGTGAACTTGCTAAACACGTCTGTCATGACCAACACGTTTTCAAACCCATTTCGAGAAGGCTCCAACAGTGTAAAATCAATGGCCAATATTTCATTTGGTCAAGAGGCAAGCAGATGGCCCATAAAACTATGTGGCACCTGTCGAGAGTCCTTAGCGACCTGACACCGCTCGCACTCTTGCACCCAATTGCGAATGTCAGCAGACATCCCGGGCCAGTAACAACGCTGCCGGACCAACTCTGTGGTCCTTTTGATACCTTGATGTTCATGTTGCTGATAAAGCAGACTCAGGGTTTCCCGCTTGAGAACTGCAGGCAGCAAAAATTGGAGGAATTCCTCCCCACCATCTGAGCGAAGGACCCGGCGGAACAAGACCCCATCCTGCTCCACCAGGCGCCCCCACTGGGTTAACATCTTCAAAGCTGGTTTAGAAAGATGCCGCCGTTCAACTGCGGTAGGTGGAGATTTCTGTCGCCAGAACACCATAATCTCCTTCAACAAGGGATCATTCTGTTGTAACAACTGGAGGTCAGAAGCTGGCCAAAGCGGCTACTACAGGCTGCTCCGACGGTTGACCATGCTGCAGGTCAAGAAGGGCTTGGCCTCCCAGCAACAACGGGACAACAGAATCTGAACCCGAAGCATACTGTCTTTTTTTCTTTTTTTTTTAAACTTTTTATTTATGGTACTTTTTCACAACAGCAAAAGGCTAAATGAAGGAAATAGGCAAACATAGCAACAAAGGAAAAAAAAAAAAAAAAAACCACAACAACATTAGGTCATAGATATAATGTGTACAAGTGATAATCAGTCAGGCATGATTAATTAGCCTACATTGACCGTTCTGGGTCATTTATGTAAGTGGACCATTTCCCCCATCTTTTCTCTCCAATCTCTTTTTGGAGCCGTATGGAATATGTCATCTGCTCAAGGAGGTGTAAATGTTTCACAATACCAACAAAGATGCCCACGGTAGGAGCATCTCTCTGAAGCCAACACTTTGTGATAGCCTTTTTCCCTGCAGCCAACAGAATTTTTAAGAGATACTCATCGTTTTTGGTCAATCCCTCAGGGAAATGACACAAGTAAAGATAAGTGAATGATACCTCCACGCTAAAACCCAAAACCTTATCAATGACTTCTGACACCTCCTTCCAGTAGGTCTGGATGAGGGGACACAGCCAAAATACATGGGCGTGGTCTGCCATGCTTTCCCCACACTCCCTCCAGCACCCTAACTGAGTGTCTGTTTGTTTACCTTTTTGTTTGGGGGTGATAAAGAAGCGTATCAAGTTTTTCCAGCAAAAGTCTCTCCAGACAAATGAGTTGGTAGTGGAGGACTGTGCTTTCCAAGCGTTTATCCACATGCCCTCTGTTATTTCAATGTGCAGTTCTTTTTCCCAGCGTTGCTTTACATACTCTGTGGAGTCCTTTTTAAGTGAGGAGATGCCACGATACAGTTTGCTTATCAGTCCTTTACTATTCCCGCAGTTATAGGCATCAACAAACAGCTGGACAACAATTGACAGTTCCCTCTGGTTAGAATCCTTAACCTCTTTAAGAAAGTAATCAGAGATTTGTAAATACCTGTAGAAATCCTGTTTACTCAGCCCATAAACCTGACATAGATGTTCAAAGCTATGAAGTACCCTGTTTTTAACTATTGTGCATAGAGATGTGATGCCATGACAGATCCATTGTCTGTATCTGAGGTCATACAGTGACGGCTTGTAATCAGGGTCGTATGCAGGCCACCTGAGTAATTTTGCCTCTCTCTGGAGCTGAGCGCGTTGGATCACATCAACCCATATCTTCAAAGATAAGTTCACCCATTGGCTCTCTGTCTGTGATCTGTTCTTATCACTGTCAATACAACCTATTAATGATTGTATCGGGACATCTGTCAAAGATGTCTCTATATCTTTCCATTTGGCCTCATAAGAAGGGTTACACAGGCATACAAGTGGTCTTAGCTGAGCTGATATATAATAATCCTTTAAGGATGGGAGAGCCATGCCCCCCTCTTCCTTTGGTAACTGAAGTGTGGAAAATTTTACTCTTGGTCTCTTATTGTTCCATATGAATAATGATATGTACCTATTCCATTCTCTGAATTGTTTTGGGGGAATGTCTATAGGGAGTGACAAAAAGAGATATAATAATCTGGGCAGGATGTTCATCTTGACTGTTCTAATTCTATCTCCAAAATCAAGGGGGAGGAGACTCCATCTATCAAGATCATCATATATTTTCTTGTTTATCCAGTTGTAATTAGATTTGAATAACTGGGACTGATCTTTAGTCAAATATATTCCTAAGTATTTGATTTGGGTGGAGTTCCAATTGCACTTATATTTTGTGGTCAATTCCTGTGTGGGGGTGAAATTAAATGCCATCACCTGGGTTTTATTAACATTAAGGACATATCCTGAGTATCTCCCATATGTTTCAAGCATATCCATTAAAACTGGGAGACCAGTGATTGGGTCAGTCAGTGTGACGAGTACATCGTCAGCGTACAGGCTTACTTTATATTCCTCTCCTCGAATGGAGATACCTTTCAGTTTTGCCTCCTGTCTTATTGCTTGGGCCAAGGGCTCAATAAATAGGTTGAAGAGGCTGGGGCTGGCAGGGCAACCCTGTCTACATCCTCGCTCCAAACTAATGGGATCTGAGAGGCTGCCATTAACCTTAATCCTTGCTATTGGGGAGGAATAAAGCGCCTGAATACCAATTATGAATGTATTCCCAAACCCAAATCTTTTCATCACTGCATAGAGAAACTCCCATCCAACTGAATCAAAAGCTTTTTCTGCATCCAGACTTAAGATGATAGCCCTGGATTGTTCTTTGTTAATGTTTTCGATAATATGGAGAGATCTCCTAATGTTATCCTGTGTTTGTCTATTTCCTATGAATCCTGTTTGGTCCTCATCTATTAACATATGCATTGCGGTTTCCATTCTCTTGGTTAAGATTGTGGCATAGAGCTTATAGTCCGCATTTAATACACTGAGTGGTCTATATCCTTTACAATCCATCCTGTCTTTCCCTTCCTTGGGGATAACTGATATGAACGCCTCTCTCCAAGATGGCGGAGGGGATCCCTCCTTTAGTATATAATTAAAGCAGATTTCCAGAAGAGGTACCAAATGTTCCCTCATGGTTTTGTACCATTCTGGGGGAAATCCGTCTATGCCAGGTGACTTATTATTATTCAGACTTGAAATAGCTTTGTTTATCTCCTCCTTTGTTATAGGAAGACTTAGTTTTTCATTAATTTGTTTGCCAATGTTAGGAAGGTCTAATGAATCTAGAAATTCAGTTATTGTCTGTATGTCTACTTGGTCCCTTTTGGAGTATAGGGATGTGTAGTATTTCTCAAAGGCTTTTTGTATGTCGTCTAGATTTTTAACGGTCTTGTTTGTGACAGGGTCTTTTATCTTATGAATTGTATTTTCTGCTTGGGCATAAAAAAAAAAATTGTTTGGTTCCGGTTTGTTGTCTGTTGAGGTCATGGGTCGATAGGGAATTTATTTTATTTTTTATTTTAATTTTTTCCCCAGTGGCAGCATGGGATAAGTAGGATTTTTTTTTTTTGCCTTTACAGTAGCGATGGATACTCAATATTTTCATAACATAGCCTACCTGTTACTACATGTACAGTTGTCGCTTAATAAATTGAAAACATGTAATTCACGTGCATATTAAGTAGCCACGTGTATTTGTTTTGGTCTTATAATACAGCCACAGGTTTACCGCTCCAGCGGAGAGGATGGTTCGTTTAGAAAACAGCTACGTTTACAAGAGTTTGTCCAAAAATCAAGATTCGTTGCAAACTAAGAAACGGACTACAAACTGACATCTTTCATTTTAGCTTGTTTGTAAAGTCGCTATTTGCAGAGTAGAGCTTTGTTTGCACCGCGCGGTGAACAAGAGTGGACAGCGCATGCAGAGCAGACTGAAATATCGGTTTCTACATGTTTAAATTTGCCTGTAGAACAGGTAGGTGGGTATTGATAAATATTGACTCTTTAATCATGGAGGGTTTATTGTAGGCTTCTTATAGTTAACGAGTGTACCGTTAGTTCATCTGCGCCAGCGGAAGTAAATATTGTATAAGCTGTAGATATCGTTTCCAGCCAGTTACACGTGCTGCGTGAAGTAACGCAGACACCCCGGCTCTGCTGTGTGTGTGTGTGTGTGTGTGTGTGTGTGTGTGTGTGTGTGTGTGCGCATCGCTGTTCAGAATCCTGTCTATCTTCCATAATGCAACGCTTGTATCCAAATGAATTGTGTTGTGAAGTTGTCATTAGCTTCACTGCTGTTAGCCACCTCCAATGAGCCCCAGGGACTTGCTGTAACGTTAGAGCACTCTAAAGGGTGTTTACCTTTCATTTGATCGTGTTTGCTTGCTACGTTGCCATCCTTTTGAACGACATTAAACACAACATATAGTTCATGAGTGGTTTCATCTGGCCTGTTTAACGTGTTGAAGCTCCCCGGCGGCACAGTAGCGCTGCAGCTGGCCGCCGTGGCCGGTGAGGGCTGGTGGAAGGCGCCGTCCTCACGCTGCTGCTGCCGTCAAACTGGACACGGCAACGTTAATGCCACTGCGGCGACATCGAGTCCTCTTCCAGTATTGCTGGAGGAAAACGGGCATCTTGCATCGCAAGAGTGCTGTACAAAAATGTAATTATAGTTCGCCTTAAACTTTTTATTTGTGTATTTATTTAATTAGTATCATTTCTTCCCCAAGCTCATAAAATAAATTTGGGTCGCACATTAATTGACAGGGTCGGTCGGAAACCGGAACCAAACAATTAATTTTGTTAGGCCTTGTTGCTTTCTGAGTTTCCAAGCTAGTTGTTTTGCTGCTTTGGGGCCAGCCTCATAGTATCTTTGTTTCAAAAATCTGAGTTTTTTCTCCACCTCCTCACTTAGTAGTTTGTCAATGTCCTGCTTGGTAATTCTTATTTGTTGAATAATGACAGGGTCTTTATTGGCTATGTGAATTTGTTCGAGATCTTTTAATTTTCCTTCTAGATTTGACAGACGTTGTGCTTTTGTTTTCTTTGATAAGGCTGTCCAGGCTATGATCTTACCCCTCAGGACTGCCTTAGACACATCCCATAGTATACTAGGGTTTACATTACCGTTATCGTTTTCTTGAAGGTATATGCCTAATTCTCTTTCCATTGCTGACACAAAGGTGGTATCATTTAACATTCCAGAGTTTAACCTCCAGAATGTTTTGCGCCTTCTGCCTTCCAAATGCATAGTTAAATGAACTCTTGCATGGTCAGAGAGAGCCCTCTGGCCTATTTTGCAATCCTTGATTCTATGCAGGTCCTTGTTATACATAAAGACATAGTCTAGTCTTGAGTGGGTTGCATGTCTCCCTGAGTAGAAGGTGTACCCAGGTTCTGAGCCATGCACTGTCCTCCATACATCATTTAGCCCCAGTTCTCTTAGGGCCTTATTGATTAGTTTTTTGTTATGGTTCCTTTTCCTATTTTTATTGGTTGTGTCTAAAGAAGGATTGAGAAGTACGTTGAAATCACCAGCACAGATAAGTGTTCCATATGTCTCTAATGCAATCAGACCAAACACCTTTTTAAAAAAAGATATCTGACTCCCTGGGGGGGCATAGATGTTAAATAGAGTCACTTCTCTCTGGTCTATTTTGCCCTTAACCAGCACAAACCTGCCCTCCTTATCCCTTATTTCAGATATGAATTCAAATGGAGTTGAGTTTGAAATGAGTATTCCCACCCCCCTTTTTCTGCCGTTTCTGTATGATGAGAAAAAAGTATTTCTAAAACCTAGCTTTTTAAGTTTTTCATGTTCATCTCCTGACGTGGGTTTCTTGCCAAAACACTATATTTATCTTATCCCTTTTAACCTTGGCTATCATCTTACTGCGTTTTATAGGGTTGTTAAGGCCATTTACATTCCATGACAGTATATTATAATATTGATAATGCATTAACTTTACCATTGATATTCTGTGATTGTACACTCCAAGACCTCAAACAAGAAGAAAAAGAAAAATAGAGGGAGGAACTGTAGGAACTATAATACAAGTCATTGAACAGAGCTTCCAACAAAAAAGGTGGCATATCACCTTTAGCAAAGGGGAGGGGCGGCCACTAAGTGGGGTTCCTCGGTATGCTAACGCAAAAGCAAAAAAAGTTTTGTGGCAGTCTGTTGACGGTGCATTGGTATCAGCAAATCCAAAATAATCACATAAAAAGACGAGGACTATTTAGGCGGGGCACTCTCCACTTCTGGGGTGTCCTTATCCTTCCTGCTGTACTCCTTCCGTCTCTCTCTCACCTGTTGCTGGAACTTCTCCCTTCTGGGCCGAGTCTCATGAATCACCTCCCAGGGCAGCAGTTTGGACAGTGTTTCCTCTGTGAAAGCCACCGCCTTACTCTCGCAAGTGATCTCGCCCACGTCGAGCCCACGTCTTCTCAAGTCCTCCGCTGCTTGTGTCGCGTTGTAGTATGTAACCGTGCCCGTTTTTAGGTGAACTCGCAATCTGGTCAGTGGGGTCTGAAAGCATATTCCGTGTTCCTTCAGGGCTTTCTTAACAGGGACGTATTCCTTCCTCTTCTTCTGGACCGCCTCGGCATAGTCATGGTCAAAGTAAACTCGCTGGTTATTATAGCTAATCCCTTTCTTCCAAGCAGCGTAGAGAATCCCTTCTTTGATAGTGAACTGGAGGAAACGAACCACCATTGAGCGTGGCGGAGCATCTGCGGATGGTTTCGCTGCAAGGGCGCGGTGTGCTCGTTCTATCCCCAGGTCACTGCTCCATTTCGGGTCAATATCCTCCCTCAGTTGCGTCCTAATCATGTTCACCACGAATGCCGTTGCCGAAGTACCCTCTGCCTCCTCTGGGACTCCATATATTCGGATGTTATTCCGTCTTGAGTGGCCTTCCATTTCGGTCACTTTGTTCTGCAATGCTCGCTGGTTAGTTAGCAACTGGGTGAGCGTACCCTTAACCCCAATGTCCCACCGCTCTGCATCTGCCATGTTATGCTCTATCTCTCCAACCCGCTCAGCTACCTCTTCGATCTGGCCTGACACGTCTTGGAGTTTTCTGTGTATTTCAAAAGTGAATTCGTCCATTTGTTTTTTAATATCTTCTCTAAAGCTCTTACTAAATTCCCGAAGGTCACTCTTGAGCTCGGCCCTGAGGGTTTCCATCCCTTTAGCTAAGACTTCGCTCACTGCGTCCCGAATTGTGTCCAAGCTTTTGTTTTCGCCATGTGCTCCACCTTGCTTTTCTCCATCTCCCGACTTTACCTCCATTTCTCGTCCTCTCGTAGTCGTCCTTCCCTTCTTGAGTTTGTCCGCACTCATTCTTACAACTGTATTTGTGACAAAGTAGATGAATAATATAATATTGAGTGGGAAAAGCTAAGCTGATACCGGAGCTCAAAAATTATGCTGTCATGTCAACTCTCGCGCCGCCGGAAGTCCCGAAGCATACTGTCTTGAAAGGGCATCAGCATTCCGATTACTAGGACCGGATATGTACTTGATCTCAAAATCAAAAACTGCAAGCTGAGCCGCCCACCTATGTTCCGTAGCCCCAGTGGCGGCGCCAGGGAGGGGCTAGGGTGTGCTGTAGCTACCCCTAGGTTTGCCATAGCACCCCCTTAGCACCCCCAAGAAATTGCTGTGGTTGATTTAAAAATAAATAAAAAATGTGTAAATAGTATATGTTACGTCCCTGTATGTAACAGTATAATTTATATTTGAAATGAATGAATAAATGTATTAATAAAACAAACCGATTATTTTTAGGCTAAAAAACCCAGGTGATCGTATTCGGCCAAAGGGTAGCAGCACGCATTGAACTTTTGACCTTACTTCCGCAGTAACGTATTCACAAAGAAGAAGAAGAGCTCAATATTTGGATTTGGAGCCGTTAGGATTAGAGAAGTGAGTCTAACGCTAGCAATGGATTGTTTTTTACTCCCTCAACGTCAAGGTGTGGAGACTTTATCACAACCTGAAGGTGAGCTGACCGCGGCCGTGATTGCGTCGGAGGATGCTTAACGTCACCCTGCTGTACATGACATCAGACCAGGGGATCGCACAGCCAGGCCACAGTGGGTGAGTCAGCTGATAGGGGTTCATGCAAGAACTTTAGGCTACTCTTATCTCTGTCTCGTAGAAGAGCATGCAGTGAACGTGTTTTACAGAAATGTGAATAAATGGATCACCGAATCTAAAGTTATAGGCTACAGCGCACTGGACATCGGTTTATTTTTAGCCCAGAAAACGGGTTCGCCCTCAGTTGGCTCACTACAGATATGACTACAGTATTTTGACCATACGTGCAAGTGTGAAAACTGTGTGAGGATACATGCGCGTGTGTTTTTATGTGTGTGCTTGGCTGGGTGGGCATCTGTGCGAGTGTGTGTAACGTTAGCTATTTGTGTCAAGGGAAACTCAAAATGTCAGAGCACCCTCACTGAAACGTCCAGCAACCCCAAAGCACCAGCAAAAGAAAATATCTGGCGCCGCCACTGCGTAGCCCCCAGTTTAGCAGACTGGAGATGGCTTAACGAATTATTATCTGTGTACACTGTGCACAAACTTTTCCGTCATAGCCCACTTAAGAGCTAAGAACTCCAACTTCATGGAGCTGTAAGTCGCCGTATTGCGCTCCGTCGGCCAAAGTCCTCTGCTGGCGGAAGCCACCGGTCTCATCCCACTGTCAGTCTCCTGGGAGAGAACAGCTCCCAGGCCACTATAGCTAGTGTCTACCTCTAAAATGAAGGGACGCGAAAAGTCTGCAAATGCCAACACAGGAGCAGAGACAAGCCGGTCTTTCAGCCCCTCAAAACTCTGCTCACATTGCGGAGTCCATACAGCCTCCAGAGCCTTACTGGCACCCTTCTTGGACTTCTTGCCCGACATCTCAGCCACCAAGCGATGCAATGGTCCCGCCAGCTGGGCAAACCCCTTGACAAATCGACGATAATAGCTGGCAAACCCCAAAAATGAGCGCAGCTCAGACGCATTCTGTGGTCGCCTCCACTCAGCCACAGCCTCACACTTCTTGGGGTCAGTAGACACTCCCTGGGATGAGATGACATGACCTAAGTACCCCACTTCTTGTTGGAAAAAGGAACATTTCTCAAGTCTAGCCTTCAAGCCCTCGGTCTGAAGGCGCCTGAGCACCATCTTAAGACGCTGCAGATGCTGATCTACAGAGGATGAAAACACGATGATGTCGTCGAGATAAAGCAAGAGACTGACCCTGCTGATCGCAAAACATCCTCTGCATCAATCGCTGGAAGGTGCCCGGCGCATTACACAGGCTGAACGGCATACGATTGAACTCAAAAAGGCTGAAGGGGGTACAAAAGGCTGTTTTAGGCCTATCTTGCTCTGTAACAGGGACCTTAATCCTTTTTTCCGCACTAACACAATTGGTGAAGCTTACGGACTACAGCTCTCCCGTATGACCTGGGACTCAAGCAGCTGATTGATATGAGTCTTCACTGCCTCATACTCAGAAGGCGGTATGCGGTAGGGCTGCTCGATCATGGAAAAAAATATAATCCCGATTATTTTTGGTCAATATTGAAATCGCAATAATTTAACACGATTACTCGTTGAATTCTGGATAGATTACTGAACTTAAAAAAATCAGTGGAAAAAGTTACATAAATCAACAGTAAAAAAAAAAACACAACTGTGAAATTTGCCTTTTTAAACTTTATTTTTTCATTCAGAACAAAAGAGAAAATAAGAGTTTACTTGCAAAACGTAATGAGCTAAATTAATTGTTTTTCCTCGATTATTCTGTTTTTGTGATCATTATGAGCCAAAATCATAATCACGATTAAATTTCGATTAATTGCACGCGATCGCGACATCGTGAAATCCTGGAGGGACTGGCTAGACTGGTCCAATGCATACTGGGTATTTTTGATGATACAGATTTTTCTTTTGTTTGCATACTGCATACAAGGCTACATTTCAGCCAAATCATTACGTACTGCTAGTAGGCGGTTTCTAATACAATTTGCTGATCAGGCAGTGGAGCCACGGTATCCCACCAAATCAATGGCAAGTCAGTCACAGCCATAGTCACAGCTGTTAATCATTATGTCTCATCTCCTTTTTATAGCATCAAATAACTAATTAAAACCAAACCTATCAGAAAAATAAACACTTGAACATACATCAGCGTAATAATAACTACCTAAAATGACAGAAACCATCTTTAGGAAAAATGTTTTTGATGTGTACTTTGATCTTTTAGTTTGGCCCATATGTCCTATGGCTCTGGAACAACCTGTCAGAGGAAATGAGGCTGGCTGATTTAGCAACATCTTTTAAATTTAGTTTATCCTAATTGTGTCTTTCCTTATTCGGAGTGTCTATTTGCTCCCCCGGTACAAATAGTCTCAGCCACACAGCTGAGCTATTCACACCCTGTGACCTAACAACAAAAAAATGTTGCTCACGTGCACCGAAATCATGGCGGGGGTAAGAATAGCATTAATTTCTAATTGCACCAGGGTACGAATAGCATTACCAATAGAATACCATTTTATCAGAGCTGCCAACTTTTCCTCAAACCTTGGAGTGAGATTTGATGGGGCGAACTGTAATGGCAAAATTACATTTAAGCACAATTCCTTATATTTTTATGTTTTATTTCTACTTTACTGCTCTCACAAATGCTGAAAGAGTTTATCTCATTTCCCACATGCAGATTTATATTCTAACTTTGTGAGACATGCAGTCTGGAACATTGTGTGAGCACTGTTAGCCTGAACAGATAAAGGTACAAGGTCACCCTAAAACTCTCATGTTTTCCCATGCCAGTTGAGATGTAACTGGGGGGTGAAAGTCGTACAGGGAGGAGGAGCCGAAATGACTCCAAGATGTCTCTTGTATTCCTCTGATTGTCTTCATGTGTATCAGATTGCCTGTCTTTACCCAAAAATAGTTTACGGATGTTTTATGTCAGACTTTACCTAAAGCTAAAGTTATTTCTATCAAATTTTCATCAATCCAATTCAGATTCGAACAATGAAACGTACTTTAAACATTTCTTGACACATCAACTAAATACTTATCTTAAAAGTAAAAATAAGTACTTCTAATTATCTTCTCCTAATAGTGTGTGTATTTTCAGAATGTGAGTCTCTGTGCTACTTAACTTCACAATGCGTCAGATGTGTCAGAGCAGGACGGTCTCTTGCTCCCCCCTCCCTCTCTCAGTCCGTCTGCTGGTCCGTTCCTCCAGACAGTTTTTACCGGTCCTGCAGCTGGAGGGGGAGCGAGATGGACGCGACTGACACAAATGAGGCGCCGTGTGGCACAAAACAGAACTCCAAAAAGCATTATTTGTTGTTTTATCAATATTATCACTTGGAAAAGTGTCTACTTATTTTAGTGAATATCAGATATTATAAAACAGCATTTCTTTCCCTTATGCTGGTTTAACTCTATAAAATCCATACAAATTGTGCTAAAAAGGAAACAATGCTTTTGTAATTGTTCTCTTTTAGATTACTTTAAAGGTTGTGTTTCAGTAAATAGTGAAAGTCAATCAAAACAAAACTAAATTTTCTTTAGAATAGTTTTTAAATTAAAAAAATTATGTGAACACCCCATTCATTAAACACCCTATTTATTATTGCTACTATATCCCTTCTATTTGAGGCATGACAAGCTCATGACTCAAAAACGCAGCACATATAAATCTGTTCAGTGGTTTAGCCATTAACACTGCCCTGTGTTACACAGCAAAACCTGAATAAAAGCAACACAAAATTCAATAAATCATTTCTTTTAAAAGAAAACCATTCACCAAAGTGTTTTCAACGTCAACAATTAATTTAGTTTTAACCTATTTGTGATATAGCAAATCAAAATACAAACAAAGTCTTTAGTGCAGTTTTACTGAAAAAAAAATAAAAAAACTCACTAACAACATCAATTAAATTAACTGTTTTTAGGCTGAAATCTCATATCAACCTGTATTGGTTTCAATATAACCAATAAACTAAGACGAATTAAACAAAAATATGTTGTTTATTTTCTTTTTATCTTTAGTTTGCAACCCAAAGTCATACTACCCGCTGTCTGGTAGTTCTAAAAATCATTATGAATTAAAGTTTTTAGGCCTATGGAAGAAACCTAAGAACTTCCAATTTGACCTCTATTTATCCAATTTGTTACCTGGTATGGGAAACATATCACATTCTTATAATTCATGACAAACTATATCAAAATCATTGCTGAACTGTGCATGCACAACTCCTGTTTCTCTCTTATCTCTGAGTGTGTGTGTGTGTGTGTGTGTGTGTGTTGCTATGGCCTTGCTGCTCTGTAAGCTTAGTCTACAGTGAGGGTTAACCAATCAACTCACTGAGTGTCTCTGCTGCTCTCATTGTGTTTGTTAGCATGTCATCAGGAATTTGTGCCTTTTGCAGTGAGACACAATACGTTACCAGTTGGTCCTCACACAGTGGTGTATCTGGTGGGTGTCCTCTTTACCCAAGTCCAATGTGTGGAGGTGCTGTAAACAAAATCTCAAAAGGGTGACAGGTTAAGTCACTTGTGCGTGCACATTCTATACCTAGCTTTTGTCAAATGTAATTTTGAATGCAAACCACTATACTTGAGATTTTGGTAGGAATTCTCCATTTTGGAATTATTTCAGTGAGTAGGGCTTTGGGTCCTACACAGCCTGACAGTAATCTTGACCAAAAAATAAATAAATAAATATTTGTGAACCTATTTTGTTTCACCATTGTGAAACAATTGTTTTTCCCTCAATTGTATTTCCATCATACTAATCATCCCCCCTTTTTACACATGGTTTTTAACCCATGTGTCAACTGTGAAAGAAAAAGCTGGATAGCTTTCTGTTATGAAGAATGAGTTTTACTGTAGTACTGAGAGATGAGATGGCAGAGGTCCAAATCAGATAGCATCACAAACACCTACAACAGAGAAGCCCACACGGTTAGACCACTGCTAGAGTCTCTGGAAGAAGAACTGTTAACCTAAAAAAAATGAAATCAGGGTTAGTGAGAGGTGTGTCAGAGAGGTCAGGTCGTGGTATTCAGACCACCTTTAGCTCTGCAACACCATTGTTTCTCTCTGTCAACTGGTGTGTGTGGAGAAAATCAGGGTTAAGAACAGTGCATCTGTTAGAGTGACATTTTGTAAGGTACCTGGCCACAGATAAATAGTTTTTCATTCTGTTCCCACAAAATGTGTGATACAGAATGTGGAACAGGGCGTATTTAATGCTTCGAGTGGCAGAATCAAGTTTAGCAGAGAAATTTGCAACTGGACGGAGTTTTGTCGCCGTGGTGTTGCAGCAACACAGAGGTCACGCAGCTCTTGTGCTCATCAACGGTCTGCATAAACTGTTTTTAGGGATCTGGCAGTCCCAGCGTCGGGGAAGCCAGTTTCATATTCACGAACGCTTCATTAGCTTCGGCAGCAAAAAAAATCTTACACTGACATCAGGAACGTGTAAAGACATTTTTACGTGCCGCCGAAGATGCATATAAGCCTGGTGTTCCTGTTCACTCATTTGAGAAACTGACTCCACACTGGGCTGCGGCCTTTTGTGAAATCATGTTGATCCTATTTGCAAATATATCTTTTTTTAATAAAATACAAAAACCCAACTTGGTTTTAGTCTCAGTCTGTTCTTATTTGTTTCAATTTACTAAACTCTCAAACTCTACCCCCTGCTGCTTAAAGGAAACTTCCACGACAGAACCCAAACGTTTTCTACGTACAAAGCAAATGTCTTTGGCTCATTCAGCATCATTACTGTCAGGGTTTAAATTGTGATTTGTTATGTGGTGGGGTTCTCCCTAGGGGGGTCCGGGGGTATGCCCCCCCCCCGGGATTTTTTTTTGAAAATAAACCATTAAATGGCACTTTCTGGAGAGTTTTGTGCAAAGAAATGGAGAAATTGAGTCTTACATGATATGTGCAAAACTGCAAAATTTGCATTGTTGCAGTCTCTTAGGGCATTTACATTACATTACTGTTAATCAGTCATCACTTGATGATACACATTGTATTACCTTGTTATGATATAAGAAGTGACCCATACAATGTGCCAAACATAATGTGCTACATGAAGAGACAGCAGCATATGACAGTAGCAACAGCTGAGAAGATTTGGGTCTGTGGTGACCAGGTCCACCTCACACAAACTTCCTTCTCCCCTTCTCTCTCTTTACTACTACTACAACACACACACACACACGCACACACACACACACACACACACACACACACACACACACACACACACACACACACACACACACACACTAATGCTTCTCAGTGTAGGGACCAGGGACCCAAAGTTAAATTAACATTGGTCTACCAAAGGGATCTACTAGGACCACTGAAATTCTAAAGAATGAGAACCACTGATTTACATACATTCTAATCCTTTAAAACTAAATAAATAGAAATAACCATTTTTTGGGTACCAAGGGGACTGGTGGCCAAAGACCAAATCTCATTAGATTAGGCAGTGAGGGAAAATCATTCTTCAAACAAGGCCTCTCCCCACCAAAAGGTCCAGCAGAAACTAGACTGAAAAAAAAAACAGCAAGACACAACATGGCTCATTTTGTGCATGTGTTATAGCCTTTCTCAAACTTTTTTTGTGCCAAGGCCCAGTAATGTTTGGCCCTTGTCCTCTGTGCCCCACTTAATGTAATTCTTTTGGAAAAAGAGACTATTTTTTCATTTTATGAAACATTTAATGTATTATTTACAGTTACATTTAGAGATGCACAGAGGTGAGCTGGCACAAACAGCTGGACCAGTCACAGCTGCATGGCCTGGCAACCAAATGGCATCGGTTTTGTTTCCAGATTTTGTGAGGAGACATAATTTTGAGCATTAAACACTGGATTTTTATGTACCTATTTCTACCCTTTTCTACATCAATTAATGCTGGAAACAATTGAAAATATTGAAAAATAAGTCCCCCAGGCATTTTGTATTACTTTCAACTATTCTCTAGTCTAGTAGATCAACTTTTTCTAATTTAACATCATGTCTGCTGAGTCAATAATTTACTCTTCCCTCCTCTTTTGCGTCTTTTTCTGGGGAAGTAAATCTATTTAAATGTGCATGTGGCACTTATTCGTGTCAATCATACATTAAGTCATTTTAATTAATTTATAAACCCCTGGACTTCAATAGCGCAGATGTGTTACATCAGATTTTTTTACAACTTTGTGCAAATTCAAAATAAACCTCCTCCCATCTGTGTTCTCCGAGATTTGGAGAGTTGTAATATAGTCTGCTGTGAATGTTATTGCTCTGCTGATATGGTAGTATCTCATTCAGGCCGTCTGACAGACACAGAGACCCATTTGGGTCTCTGGTTTCTGACAAAGTTTAGAGTCGGCTGTACGCTGCTCTTCATCAGAGGTAGAGCACGGACGCACCGCGTCACTGCCCACATCAGAGCGAGTCCACTACAGTTCATACTTTGCACGTGACGTCACAACTACTGGCTGGCGGGCAAAAACATCATTCTATAACGTATATTTGTTGTGTGAATTGAGTGGATTTGCTCAAGAATCAATTTGTTGGCTGAAAGCCTGCTGTGAAATTTAACACAGGTGTCAGCAAAAGACTGGTTAAAACGAGACAGAGAAGAAGAGGCGTTGTAACAATGTTTACAAATATACATCGTAACGCTGGCGGCACAGATTATGCAGACCGCTACGATTTACTCACACACTCACACACACACACACACACACACACACACACACACACACACACACACACACACACACACACACACACACACACACACACACATTGTTAAAATCATACGCTGGACGCTTTATTAGTCTTTCTACATGGTTTAGTTAATGATCGGGCTATAATAAGACCACGTCGGTTATGTAATCGCTGACAACCGGGACAATTTCATAGTGGTTTGTGTAAACCGGATATTTTAGCCTCCCGACACAACTTTTGTCGGGACTCGGGACTGTCCCGGTCAAACCAGGACGTCTGGTCACCCTACATGATACATAGCCTAGTGTTGGCAGAAGGTTTAAAAAAACTACTTATCAAGCTGTCATTCGCCGGCAGGCAGGGTGTACGTATTCAGATGAAGACTTCATCACACGACGGAACAGATCAGCAAACGTTAGCGAACTACCCAGCAAACACATACCCTTTAGGGAACGTTCCCTAAAGGTTCTCTGAAGGTAATACCTTTAGGGAACGTTCTGGGAACGTTCCTGTAACATCCTGACTGAATGTCCCTAAAGGGACACCGTAGCCCCAGGGCAATATCCCTGTACTATTGCGAGAGTGGGGTGTGGGATCCAAGATGGTGGAATAAACAACACGTAGTAATGTCCAGTGTCCGTCCCAGTTTATTGAATATACTAGTTTAGCCATTGTGCAAACCAGTAAATATTACATGGTGTCAGAGTAGAGGCTCTCATACTCACGTCCCGACAGAAAATGGATAGTCTCTGCGTTCCGATACCTGTGATGGATTGGGATTCAGCGAACCTACCCGAAGCGTGGCGACGATTCAAGCAGCACGCAGAGTTGATATTCTCCGGGCCCCTACGGGAGAAACGCGAACAGGACAAATGCAGTTACCTTCTCTTGTGGATCGGAGTGAAGGGACGGGACATTTTCAACACATGGACACTAACAGATGAAGATGCAAAGAAACTGCAGACATACTACGATAAGTACACTGCATATCTCGCACCGAAGTCTAACCCGATATACGCAAGATATCGCTTCCATGAGAAGATGCAAGGGGATGGGGAAACTTTCGAACACTTTGTCACAGAGCTAAAGCTGCTAGTTAAAGACTGTGGATACCCAAATAGCGACGAGATGGTGCGAGACCGCATTGTTTTCGCTACAAACTCACCGCGAGTGCGGGAGAAGCTGCTCAGCCATGGAGCGGAGCTAACGCTGGACCAAGCAATAGGCATAGCGCGCTCTCACGAGCTAGCGCAAGCCCAACTCAAAGAGATGGTCGGAGGCAGAGACCCCAACAACAATGCTTTGCATGCCATAGGTTGAAGACCTGAACAGAGACGACCACACACAGGTTACGAAGCCAGGCCGAGGGAGTCCGCCACAGCACACAGAGAATGTGACAGATGCGGAGGCATGTGGATGAAGACACTGACGATGAACAGGCGGAATTCTTTATTGATGGTCTTACAACTCAAAACACAGGAAAATGTAACGAACAAGCTTATGCTGAAATTGAGATCGGAACTCAGAAAGTCAACTTCAAAATTGACACTGGTGCACAGGCCAATGCAATCCCTGTACATATTTGAAGAACTGTTTAGAGACACTGCCACAAAACCACCTACCAAAAGGATATATGGCTATGGTGGAGAGTTGCTGAAAGTGAGGGGCACCTGTCATCTAAAGTGTAGGTACAGGAACACCTCCATTGTACTTAAGTTCCACATAGTAGACACGAAAGCACCCCCTATCCTAGGGATGAGAGCTAGTCTAGACCTTAAGCTAATCAAGCTGATAAAGACTGTGGCTGACGGAAAAGTGAAGCCATGCACAGACACGGACAGCCTTCTTAAGGAATATGCAGAGGTCTTCCAGGGCATAGGAGAGCTTCCAGGGGAGTGCAACCTCCATATCGACCCGCACGCCACACCAGTAGTATACCCTCCCCGAAGAGTACCGATCGCTCTACGAGAGAGACTGAAGCGGGAGCTGGATAAAATGGAAGAGAGCAAAGTGATCTGCAAAGTGACAGAGCCCACTGAATGGGTCAACGCCCTCGTAGTCGTAGAAAAACCTCAAACTGGCAAGCTGAGAATCTGTCTGGACCCCAGAGACCTTAACAAGGCGATACAAAGGCCCCACTATCCCTTACCGACACTAGAGGACGTCACCACAAAACTCGCAGGAGCGAAGTACTTTAGCGTCCTCGACGCCAGATCAGGTTATTGGGCCATAAAGCTGAGCACAAAATCGTCCCTGTTAACAACGTTCAACACCCCTTTCGGCAGGTACAGGTTCCTGAGGCTGCCATTCGGAATCAATTCAGCTCAAGACGAATTCCAAAGGCGTGTCGACGAGACGTATGAAGGTCTCCCAGGTGTAGCCGCCATCGTCGACGACATCCTCGTTTTCGGCAAGACAAAGCTTGAACATGACAACAACCTCAGGGCCATGCTGAGCCGCACAAGAGAAAGAGGGGTAAGGCTAAATCCTGACAAATGCCAGATAGGCGTCTCAGAAGTCAGCTACTTCGGCCATACACTCTCGAGTGAAGGCATCAAGCCAGATCCGGCAAAAGTAAAGGCAATACGGGAAATGCAGCCACCCACAAGCAGAGGGGAGTTGGAAACCATCCTCGGGATGATTAACTATCTGGCCAGATTTGCACCACGTCTCTCCGAGGTAAATGCACCACTACGCCAACTACTGAAGCAGGACAGCGAGTTCCTATGGGACAAAAACCATGACAAAGCATTCACACAGACGAAAGAATTGATAACACACCACCCTGTGCTTGCGTACTTCGACCCCCAGAAAGAACTGAGACTCCAAGTAGATGCTTCAAAATGTGGCCTCGGTGCTGTCATGACAGCACCGAGGCCACATTTTTCCAGGATGAAAAGCCCATTGCCTACGCTTCCAAGTCCCTCAACAGCACCGAAGTGAACTGACATTCCAGTGGCTGACACCTTGTCTCGGAAGTCTATCGAGCATCAAGACAGCAGCCTTATGGAAAGCATGGAAGCACAGGTACACACACTCATAAGCTCTGTTCCAGTGAGTGACAGCAAGTTACTGGAAATCAAAGATGCGACAGCACAGGATGTACAGCTCACTGCACTTAGGGGAGCCACACAGAATGGATGGCCTGACAAACGGAGAAAATGCCCACCCAGCATCCAGGAATACTGGAATCACAGAGACGAGATATCCGAGATAGAAGGGATACTATTCAAAGGTGAGAAAATCATAGTCCCCCAGAGCCTCAGAGGAGATATGATCCAACGCATACACACAGGACACATGGGCGTGGAGAAAAGCAAGCATAGAGCGCGAGACCTCCTGTTCTGGCCCGGGATGGGCAAACAGATAGAAACAACAGTAGAGCAGTGCAGCATATGTCAGGAAAGACGCGACGCCAACCCCAAAGAACCCCTGCGGTCGCACGACATACCTGAGAGACCATGGCAAGTGGTAGGAACAGACCTCTTCACGTGGAACACTCAAAACTTCATCGTCATCGTAGATTACTACAGCAGATTCTTTGAAATGGAGCAGCTTACAAGCTGTACCTCACTTGCAGTAATCACCAAACTCAAATCTGTGTTCGCTCGTCATGGCATCGCAGAGACAGTAATCAGCGACAACGGACCATGCTACAGCTCTGACGAGTTCCGCCGCTTTGCAGATGCGTGGGACTTCACCCACACCACCACAAGCCCGCGTTACCCACAGAGCAACGGCCTCGCCGAAAAGACTGTCCAGACAGCAAAGCGCATCCTAGACAAGGCGAAAGCTGGAAACACAGACCCCTACCTCGCCCTGCTTGAGTACAGGAACACTCCAGTGGACACAACAAGCAGACACACAACAAGCAGACACACAGACCAACAACACACAGCCCCCACACCCTGAACCTGCGGACCACCCGCGACCAGCAAATCCACAGCAGCCCAGTTACACAACAAGATTCGGCCGCATCTCCAGGCCAAGACAAGTCCTTGACTTGTAACGTAATGTAAAGGGTGTAGGTGGATCGCTGCCCTAAAAAAAACAAAAAACAAAAAAAAATACAATGTCATTCAACTGTTGTTTCTTGTTCTTGCCTTAAAATATGACAAAGAAGGGAGGTAAGAAAATAGAGGTGTAAGAGAAAATAAGTACTTACCTGTTATTTACCCGTTTTGAATCATAAAGTAAGTTGGTTTGCTTACCTTTTACCTACATGTCACTCTATCTTGAGCACTATTGAGTTGTTTTGCACTCATGTCCCAGGCCATTTAAATGCTGCCTTTATCTGTTTACATTTAGTAACTACACTAATAACCAAAGAATGTATTTTGCAGATTTCTTATATGTGCCTTCAAGCACAAGTGTTAGGTCCAAGGAATTAATATTGCGTGTGTTCGCATAATGCCATTTTCTCTTGAGAAGGGAGATGTAACATCCTGACTGTATGTCCCTAAAGGGACACCGTAGCCCCAGGTCAATATCCCTGTACTATCGCGAGAGTGGGGTGTGGGATCCAAGATGGTGGAATAAACAACACGTAGTAATGTCCAGTGTCCGTCCCAGTTTATTGAATATACTAGTTTAGCCATTGTGCAAACCAGTAAATATTACAGTTCCCTAAAGGTAAAATATTTTGCAACCTTCAGGGAACCTTTAGGGAACGTTCTCTTAAAGTTGTTTTTGTTGAACTTTTAAAGAACCTTTAGGGAACGTTCCCTAAAGGTTCTCTTAAGGTTAATTTTTTTTACCTTCAGCTAACCTTCTCTGAACGTTCCCTAAAGGTTCTGTAAAGGTTATATAATAAAGGGTCCCTTATAGGGGTGGGATCGGGCCGATTTTTTCTGTCCGAGCCCGGCCCACTTCCGACAGAACCGTGACCGAACCCGGCTCGAGCCCGACAGGCATCAAGACATTTATGTCCGAGCCCGACCCGGCCCTACACAGTTAAAATGTCATTTTATTCTCATACTAATGACACATGTAGGCTACGTTTGTTTGTGTGGGAAGCCCACTTTTATTAATAAGCAACTGGAAGTCACTCGGAAATGTCAACAGATTAGCGCATCAGCACAGTGAGCGCGCACACGGGGCAACAAGCGCACGTTAACACAGGCGCACGCAAGAGGCCCAATCATATAATTGAAATAAAATTAACATATGCCTAGACAACTATGTGGAAATACTTCCACACAGTAGACTTTCCTTCATTTTCGGTGGTTTTAAAATCTCCTGAGGCCAACTTCTTTTTAACATCTTACATCGTTGCGCTCTGAGCGCTCAATGCGCTGCGGCATGCAGTCTGCCTGATATGCACTTGTTTCGTTGTCAATTAAAGCTATAAACACATTTCCGCAATTCTGCACACAGGAAGATGGATATTGTTACTGCAATCGCACCTAACATGTGTTACGTGCGATTTGCAGTAACAAGTACAATCTTTAAGAGTATGTTTTCACTTCTTGATACCCAAAAGTACACAGATGTAAATGGTCATGTAACAAAAATAACATGTTTTAACCATCTAAGCATGGTGTATAGCTACATGGGATCAATTTATACTCTGAAGAAGCTAAATCAATTGTGGGGAGGAAAGAAAAAAGCTGTAATACAGACTAGCTGATGGTGACTGCTTCTCTGTGTGCTTCATTCTACTATGAAAACAAGAATAGAGACACAGACACATGTTAGGTTTACAAAAGGATTTTTTAAATGTATTAGTTTAATTTTATTTCTGTATCTCCGTGCGTGCTGTAACGCTGTCTGACGGCTCCACCGGTAGCTTAGCCTAGCACAGAACATGCAGGTGAATGGTTCCAGTAATCCTACTGCTCCCAATTGTGACAAAATAACACCAACATGTTCCTATTTACATGTTGTGATTTGTAGAGTCACAGCGTGTACAAAAAACAACATGAGACACAGCCATCTTCTAACCGTATCAAACTGGGAACTATATTCTCAAACAGGCTTGCTTCAAAGCAAATCACTCCGCCCAAGTTCTATATTCTTCCGCCTGAGAATATAGTTCCCGGTTTGTTTACGGTTAGAAGATGGCTGCGTGTCATGTGAACTTGTTCTTTGTACACGCTGTGACTCTACAAATCACAACATGTAAATAGGAACATGTTGCCGTTATTTTGTCACTTATTGGGAGCAGTAGGATTACTGGAACCATTCACCTGCATGTTCTGTGCTGGCCTGATGCCGCTGGAGCCGTCAGACAGCATTACAGCAATACATACATTTTGATTTCAAGGACACACTCACAGAACAGCTGCAGCTTTACCCCAGAGAAGTTATTGAAGTGCATCAAACAATACACAGGTTATCATGGCTGTGACAAGTGTGATCAGAGAAGTGTATGTATATAATGACCAGTATGCTTATGAGTCATGAAGAAACTCCTACAAGTCTGGATAAAGGGACCGCAGAGGACACGCATGTCAGCTGGTCAAATAAATGAGGTAAGCGAGAGGTTGTTGTCATTGAGGAAGTCAATGCCCAGTTTCTTTGCCAGAAAACCTCGAAAGCTGGAGGATATCGACAGATGGAAAGCCACAGAGCTACGCCAATTTGCAGTGTACACAGGGAAGGTGGTGCTGAAGGGCCTGTGAAGAAAACAGATCATACACACATTTAACATTTCACCGATGTCCTTTTTCCATGTACCGTTATTGAACAAAGATTTCCATCTCATGAACTGGTTACCACACCCCACACATACTCATTTACACTAATTTTGTTTCACAGATATGGGCCAAACCAGGGCCGTACTGGGACTAGGGCAGGGCGATATGGACCAAAAGTCATATCCCGATATATTTTGGCTGAATATCGATATACGATATATATCCCGATATTTTTTTCCGCAAAGTGAGAGCAAATGTTCAGTCAAAGCCAAAATCAAATATGACATGTCACAAGTAGTTTCATAGAAACAGTTGCAAAATCAATAAATAATAAACCGGTTTCTTCACCTGGTTCATGATTAAATGTTCAGCTGTTCAAATAACAATAAAATGTAAACCTAAATACTGTATAACAGGAGTACCTTTTTTGAAATCAAAGCTCCATATTTGTGATTCGTTCCAAAGGTCAATTAAGCTTTTGATATTAATATAATCTACTTTGTTCAAAATGTAATGCCTCATGCCTGTAAGCCTAGGTTTATAGTCCCATTCTTCCACTTGATAGGCTACTGCTTCCACTTAAATAAACTAAAAGATGAACTATCGACTACAAAACAAAGAAACTAATTAATGTGTTAATACAAAGAATATTTATTATGATCGGTTCACAGATCTGAGTCCAAACGGAAACTTCACCATTCTGAACTAAGAGTTTCTGCTTCAAGGTGAAGTTTAAAACAGACTGAAATGTCCAGGCTCATTCCTCCACTATTTATTTCTGTATGTATTTATGCGTTACATGTAATTTTAACGAGCACTGAGCTCCAGATCCTGCAGCCGCAGACGGTCTCTGCTGCCCCGCTGTAGCCTCTCTCCGTCCGCCTGCCGCCGGCAAACTTAGTGGAACTTTCTGCCGATATCGACATACAGGTCGTCCTGGACTACGTGTAAGATCCTACCGATCACAACTCTGTCTTTGGCTGGTCCGATCTGGATCAGTGGGGACCGGCGCAGCAGCGAGGCGAAGCTGTGTTTTTCCCGGGGGAAGAGACGCTGCGGCTGGCCACGGAGCTCTCCGCCTCCCGCTGCCGCCGGAGCTCAGATTGCTGGTCGAAGGCGGCATATATAATCATAAAACACATTGTCACCTGTTAAATGTTATCCATTGCTGTTTGTTCTTTTCATTTCCTCTATCGAACATAATTAAGCAGTACAAAAATCCGGCATCTTTAGCGTTGATCTGAATGCTTTGGACCCCTGTTCCAAGATGGCGGTGGTTTTGACGTATGTTTAGAACCTCAAGGCGACATTTAGTGTATATATCTATGGGAGCAAGGATGACACTTGAACTATATCGATATATGCGATATGGTCTAATTCCATATCTCATTTAAAAATATATCGATATATTTTTTATATCGATATATCGCCCAGCCCTAACTGGGACTGAAATTCAGCCCGGGACTTTAAGATGGAGAGGCTGAAGACACCTGCCTCCTCAGGTTGTATAAGCAAGTCACCACTGCACTGAACACAACCAGGTCAGCAAAACCTAATCTCGAACACATAAGTCACAGTATACTGCTAACTACCAGCATGTGCACAGTCAGTTTGAGTGATAAAATAATTACAAATACTCACACTCATATACTCAAAAAACTACAATGCAGTCCCATAAAATAGAGATTTTTGTGTGTGTGTGTGTGTCCTTACTTTCTCAGCTTGGCTCCCTGGCTCAGCTTCCCCTGTGATGGACCCTGCCTCTGCTTACTGATTGTGCAGCTACATATGCATGAGAAGAACATCAGTTATAAATATGACTAAGAATAAAACATTTTCTAATTCAATCTGTGCTTCAGTCAAGTTATTATCTAGTATGTGGAACTATTGGCATTTTATCCTATATGTAAATATCTGATTGATTGATATGCCTAATATTGAAATGCCTACCCAGCCCTGCACACTGCCCCTCTACCTGTCTGTTTCCTGCTCTTCCTCTCTCCTCCTCCTGCTGCTGCTCCTCCTCCTCCTCCTCTTCTCTTCTACTGCTCCTCCTCCTCTTTTCTCCTGCTGCTCCTCCTACTCCTCCTCCTAGAATAGGCCCCCCCAAGGTACCCACCAAAACAGATCGAACGCCATGTCAAGGTTTCTCTGATTTGAAAAGACATTCTAAATTCTGAAAGCTCGCGACGATTATATACTTCACTAACTGCCACTAACTGAAGTAACTGCCACAAACTGAAGTAACTGCTACTTACTGAAGTAAATTGAATTCTGCTGTCGACTGCTGTTATTATATAGCTAATTATATATATAAATAGATTTTAAATAACATCGCCACTAGAGGCCGCTGTCGCCACCACCGGTAAGTTATTACGTTACATTTGCGAGGGGAGTTAATCATAAACCAACTTCAATTGCATCCTAACGATTTGCCGCTAACGTTAGCTGCTAGCTACGTCAAATCCTATGAGAGCTATGCTAGCTAGCTAATGTGTCAACGGTTAGCTCGGCAGCTATCTAACGTTATTTACGATCCATTTCCTTTTTATATTTAGTTATACAACTTACCAGCACCACTTATTCAATGACCGAATCATGTAGCTAGCTTGCTAAGCCCACCTATTTCCCTGTAACGTCAATGAAATGGTTGCTACATTAGCAAAGACCGCTATCGTAATGTCATGTCGTAACGTAAATACTAGCTAACGTTAGCAGCTAGCTCTAGCTAGCTTCTCACTCTCTTGAAACGGTGACTGCGGGTCATCCACAAAGCCGTATAACAAAACACAATAATGTATTTCGGGATAAAAGTACCAATCAAGTAAATTAGATTGCTGGAATGATTAGATGATTAGATGCATGCAATTATACCTACTTTTTAGAGCTCCAGTGATCACAATCAGTACCGTTTTCTACGTGTCTCACGCATAGACAGTCATAAGAATCTCACTATGGCCACGCAGAGACCCGCCCTACGAAGCAGCTCGATTGGTTGGGGTTAGGCATTTCACCTCGAGTGGTTAAGGTTAGGGTTAGGGGATTGGTCAGGGGATAGGACCTGTACATGTAAGCATGGACGCCTAGCAAATAGTAGTGTGTGAATCCAATTGAAGGGCGGGTCTTGGTGCTCGTTTTGTGCTGATCAGATTGACAGTACATCCGTTTTATGAATGTAAATTTGCTTATAACTTCTGGGAGGATTTGCATTACTGGTTATTTCCTAAATTTGAAGATCTGCCTGTATTTACAAAGGAAAATATAATTTTTGGAATGTTTATGAAAAATGAAGCGCATGACTTAGCAGTTAACACATTCATTATTCTTGGGAAATTATTTATACACAAGAATAGATTTCTGAAAACACTTCCAAACTTTAATGTTTTTCATAAAGAATTGTGTCATTACTTTTTATCTCTGAAGTTAATGAAGAAAAAGAACGCCTTAAGCTTATCTACTTTGATAGAGGATGTGAAACTTTCTGAAAACCCCTAGTGTTCTCATTTTTTTTTTTTTTACTTTGTTTGTTTGTTTGTTTGTTTATGTGTTCTTTCTTCTATCTTATGTAAGGTGCTTGTCTGTTGTCTGTGAAGACATTTCATTTATTGTACCAGGCCAAGTATGGTTGTTACTATTGTTCAATAAAAAAAAATATATATCGCTCACGGCGTAGCACCATGCGCACCACGCAACACAATATAAACAGAAAATGATGAACCTCAACATCCGGATACACATCACTTAGACTGTTTCGTGGGGGAATGTCAAGCTCTTAAACTAGGTTCCTTTTTTAGACTAAGACCTATTCAATGAGAAACAGATGGACACACTTTTATGGGAGGCATATGGGCAATTCCATGTAGATGTCATCCTTACCATGGAAAAAAAAAAATAAAGTTGTGCTCATACACACAGAACTGTTGTTAATATATTCATTTAAAGCTATATTTTCCTGTATTTAACCACTCAGATAAAAATATATAGATACTGATATAACAATTAGGTTCTATGAAATTATTTATTTATTTTGGACTGGGCGAGAGCCGAACAACATACATCCATTAACTCCACTCTCAATAAATCAATAATAAACTTTGAATGGGTTTACTTATAAGCGTCCCAATACTTGTGTCAATATGGTTTTGTTTCTCTCTATTTATTTATTTTCCTTATTTGTTTAGACCGTTCAAGAATGGACAGGTTGCAAAGACAGCAGTACACTCGCCGATGGAAGTTTGCTCAAAGGACACTGCTGACTGTCAACCAACAACAAAGTGAAGAAATGGAAGAGGAGGAACAAGACAATGGAGCAGCAATGGAGCAGGAACAAGACAATGTTGTTTCTGACTTAGAGGTTACAGAACAAGGGGAGAGAAGCATCTCAGAAGAGACGGAAGAGGACAGTGAGGAACAGGTGGGTGCAGTTGCTTCTCTGGCCTGTGACTTTGACGCTACAGAAGAGGAGGCAAGTACCACCTCAGAAGAGTCTGAAGGGGAGGACAATCCTCATTCAATTAAGGATTTTCTTCAGGGGTGGGCCTCAAAACACCAGATCTCCCACACTGCCTTGGATGAACTTCTGAAGGGTTTAAAAATACATGGCCATCCCGAATTGCCTTCAACTGCTCGTACTCTGATGCAAAATCCAAGACACGTTGAAGTCAATACAAAATCGGGCATGCAATACATACATTTTGATTTCAAGGACACACTCACAGAACGGCTGCAGCTTTACCCCAGAGAAGTTACTGAAGTGTTAGGAGAAATAGAAATCTCTTTGAATGTGGATGGCTTGCCACTTTTCAAGAGCAGCAAGACAACAATGTGGCCAGTCCTTTGCTGTATTCACCTACAACCACAAACTGTGTTTCCTGTGGTCCTAACACTAGGCTCCTCTAAACCAAATTCGCTTGAGTTCCTGGAGGAAATGGTAGATGATCTTCAGGACCTACTGAGAGATGGTCTCAACAATGGAGCCATCAGAGTGAAAATTCGCTGTATTGTCTGTGATGCACCTGCTCGAGCTTTTGTCAAATGCATCAAACAATACACAGGTTATCATGGCTGTGACAAGTGTGATCAGAGAGGTGTATGGGAAGGAAGGATGACATTCCCAGAAGTGTATGATCTCAGCCTAAGAACAGATGACAAGTTCCGCCGCTGGATGGAGGACCGCCACCGCAACGAGGACATTCCACCAACACCACTGATGAGGCTCCCAGTAGACATGGTTGAGCAGTTTCCCATCGATTACATGCATCAAGTCTGCTTAGGAGTCATGAAGAAACTCCTACAAGTCTGGATAAAGGGACCGCAGAGGACACGCATGTCAGCTGGTCAAATAAATGAGGTAAGCGAGAGGTTGTTGTCATTGAGGAAATCAATGCCCAGTTGCTTTGCCAGAAAACCTCGAAAGCTGGAGGATATCGACAGATAGAAAGCCACAGAGCTACGCCAATTTGCAGTGTACACAGGGAAGGTGGTGCTGAAGGGCATACTAAAGGATGAGCTGTATGATCACTTCATGCAGTTCAGCATAGCCCTGAGTCTCCTCCTTAGCTCACACCAACAGGAGCACAACAAGTATGCTGAGGAGCTGATGGCTTATTTTGTTAATCAAGTCAAGGACCTTTATGGGAAGCATTTCATGGTGTACAATGTACACTCTCTTGTGCATGTCGCTGCAGAAGCAAGAAGATTTGGATGTCTGGATGCTTGCAGTGCATTTGTGTTTGAGAATTACATGCAAAGAATAAAACGGCTTGTGAGATCAGGAAAACAGCCACTTGTACAGGTAGCAAAGAGGCTCAAACAGATGAAGCAACACCAAAGGAACATCATACTGCCAGAGAAAAGTAAAGTGTCACGACCAAACAACAGCTTTGTTGTCGACGGCAAATGCTACGAGGTGATCGAAGAAACAGACAACAAAGATGATCCTGGAAGTCCATTGTTAATGTGTCGGGTATATGAATCACCTCTTCCCTTGTTTTTGAGTCCTTGTGACTCCCGCATTATTGGATGTTTCAAGGTGCACTCAAAGCGCTATTCAATAATGATGGTTTCAGAAGCCAACTGCACCAAGAGAGCAATAATGGTGGAAAACAGAGACGAGATTGTCTTCATGGAAGTCCTCCATGCAACTTAACATAACAGCTGAAACTGTTGTTGAGTGGATCATAAACGGCCCCAGCAATGAAGAGGACTGTCACAAGGAGTGTTTATGTTCTCACAGGACAGTGTACAGGGAATCACAGAGCAGTGTACAGGACAGTGTATTGGAGTCACAGAGCAGTGTACAGGACAGTGTATTGGAGTCACAGAGCAGTGTACAGGACAGTCATGGAGTCAAAGGACAGTGTACAGGACAGTCATGGAGTCAAAGGACAGTGTACAGGACAGTGTATTGGAGTCAAAGGACAGTGTACAGGACAGTCATGGAGTCACAGGACAGTGTACAGGACAGTCATGGAGTCAAACGACAGTGTACATGACAGTCATGGAGTCACAGGACAGTGTACAGGACAGTCATGGAGTCAAACGACAGTGTACAGGACAGTCATGGAGTCACAGGACAGTGTACAGGACAGTGTCATTGTCGGTAATGTTCTTTCACATCGTTTTGTTCAATCTAACCCAACCTAATGCTGAATTTAACCTGAAACAGTCAATAACCCTGCCATTTCTATGTCCTTGTGTAATGTATAGTTTATGTCTGCCTGTACCTTGACGTGGTGAGTGGACTTTCAATTGAACGGGCCATGCATGCTCAACAACGCAATATAACACTCTACTTTATCATGCTTACCTTTCCTTCCTTTCCTTTGTAGAAATGACTGATAAAAAATATACGGTTGTAGAATTCCTAGACGGCGCAATGGCTGCTGTTCCCAGTACCTAGGTTAAGAGGGAAAAAAAGGTACTTTTAATGTTAATGCGTAGATAAGAATTATGTGTTTTCTGCAATACATGTTTACTTATGTTTTACTTTTCAGGGAATATATTCGTACTGGACCCACAAGGAGGTCACAAGAAAGGTTATGAAGGCTGTCCTGCCGGACAAAGAGAGGTGGAGGAAATTCCCTCTTAAAAAAATATGGCTTAGGACAGGTAAAACAAATATATTAAAAATACATAAAATCAACTAATGGTAGACATCAGTCATGTGTTAAGGCTGAAGAATTGCAAACCTGGTTATATGGAGGCAAAACATATTGTACTTAACATATTAGGCTACTAAACTGCATGAAAGATTTCCCCCATTTTGTCCCTTAAGATTCATACAGCAGGGCGGCTGAGAAGGCAAAAGAGGCCACTTTCACCTCAAACATAGAAAGTGAGGCAGAAATAAGCAAAGAAACACCAAAAGGCCGATTCGCTACAATAGAGAGTCCTCCGACGGTAAGTATCCATTGCTGCCCCTTCCCTCTAGAACCGTGACCGCTCTGACCTAACCACCTCAAAATCACCCTTGAAGACCCACTTTATCAGATCTACTGTTCTTGATGTTAACAAGCTAATTTTTCTTAACTTTTCAGATGAAATGTCCCAAAAAAAAAAGAAAAAAGGAACAGAGCCAACCCCAACCAAAACCCTCCCAATTCCTCCAGAATGTAAGTACAATTCTACAAGGGAAACTACCATTTATTGAGAGTGATTCAGAGACTCCAGGTAAGGCATAAACGAAACCCTTAAATGTTCTGCTGTTTTTCTGTACTAATACCTTTGCTGATGGAGTCTCCCTTTTTTTGGATCACTAATGAGCTCTACTCGCAAGACATGTTTTTAGGCCCAAAACAAGGTGGGCCGGGAAGCCCACAGTCTCCAGGGTCTCCAGGGTCTCTTGCGTCCTTCACAAACACCCTTGTGCAGAGTAAGTAAAATACACATATTGAACTTACAAAAAAGAATATTAAGTGTTAAAACTGCATTTCACAAGCATGCATTTCTTGAAATTGCAGTGACTGGTCTATCTCCTTTGGCGGGTCCTTCGAATGGTAAGCAAAGTGTTGTGAAATAATCCTGTTAAAACAATCAAACAAACCAATATTCCAAAATTCAATAATATTGAAATCCCTAATAGTTCTGTTTTACAACAGGCAATTCACATACTACGCCAGAGAGAATGGTGCTTAGTAAGTCCAATTAAAAAAAAAATACATTAGAGGCTATGAATATACAAAAATATTACACAAAAGTTGTTTTGTTGAGGTTTTGATGATCATCCCCAGTTGTGGATGACTGTTGTATCACTGTTCCTTTTATCACCTTCCTGTCCCAACTATTGTATTGGTGTCACAAAACAATGAATTATTATTGTTGTTAATATTATTACTAATACATTTCCATATCATTTATTAATGTCTCAACATTTGTAACATCAATTACAAATATGTCTTCTTTTCTCATTTGAAGCTGAGCGCAATACAACACAGGTGGCAAATGACAGTAAGTCTTAATACTGTGGTATACTCAGTCAGTCAGTCAGCTGTCTTTAAGGAACATGCCACCTTTTTTGGGAAATTACCCTATTTGCAGTGTGCCCCAGTGTTATTTAAATTCGTCTAGAAGACCTCCTAGCCAATTTCCCAAAAGGTGGAATGTTCCTTTAATTGCATATGCTTCATTAAGATAGTATTTACATAATATGTACACAAGTTCTTTATTTCTTTATAAAATTGTGATACATTCCTTATTTGTTTAGACTTTCAGATGAAAGTATTAATGAAATTGGACCAAATTATTGAACAACAGCAACAAATTCTAAATTACCAAAAACAAAATATGCCACCTGTGAGTGAGTCAGAGGACATCATTGACCGTCCCTGCGAGACCCTGGAGGACCTGGAGACATTGGAGAAGGAGCTTGAGGACAAGTCAAAAAAACAAAAAATGGTGACCAATTCAATTTCATAAACACACACATATTGGACTATAGGGCTGGGAAATATAAAAGGTATATTGTATAAAAGGTATACTTTTCTCCTAGCCTACTGACAGTTCCCTGACGGTTCGCCGAACGTTCCCGGAACAATGTCTATTACTTTTAGGGGAACGTTCGCGAACGTTCAGAAAACTTTCCTGCGCTATCGTGAGCGAACCTTCGGAGAGAACCTTCCGCGAACCTGCAGCGAACGTTCCCGGAACCTTCAGCGAACCTTCCCGGAACCTTTAGAGAACCAAAAATTGTTATGTGGGTAACTAACTAGTAACACTCACCTTTGCTTTGATTATGAAGATATTCCTGTTTTTCACCTCCCATATGACAGCGTTGTTAACCCATCCACTCTTGAAAAAAAGATAGCTATCTGTACTTTTGTAGGCTTTCATTTTTTGCTGCGGTGTAAAGTGACGGATTCTCTATAAGATAGATGTAAATATCTCCAAACTCCAAGTCTGGTAGAGACTTTGTCAGCTTCAAAGCAATGAAAATATCAGCGGGTGCTGTGTATGGATCACAAGTTCCGAGTGACATATGGTCTAAATAGTAGTGATGGCCAAATGAAGCATCATGAAGGTTTGTGAACCATTTTCTGTATTTTCTAAGCCCACTAGATGGCGCTCTCTGCTCAACAAAGGGTTGAAATCACACTGAATTGCCATTCCTTAAGCCATTTCTTTAAACAAAAGAGCGCCATCTAGTGGCCTCAGAAAATAAATAATATGCTTCACAAAGCTTCATGAAGCTTCTTTTGCCCATCGCTACTAAATAGTTGATTGATTGTAGTATTGGAAATCTGCAAGGCTGCAATTCCCGTGACTGGCCACTGTTCAGCACCATTCTATCGCCGTTTCTTGCCCGCCAGGTACCCATGGTAATGACGTCACTGCAAAGTATGAATTAACTGAAGTTGCTACACTGACCAGCCGCGCTGCTCACCTCTGAGAGAGTGGACACAACGACGGACGGGTCTGTAATACTCAAAGCATAGGCCTACCTGAAGCCGGGGGAATGCGCCTGGGATGGCTCGTGAAGAAATGTTCTCACATTTGCGACATTTAAAAAATAAAAAACTCTCACCGTCTCTGAAAGCATAACTAGTCGATCACGAGCGGCTCGACAGGTAGCTCTATAGATAAACATAAACTCATCTTTCAGGCATTTGACCGACCGTATTGCGATATTTTCTTCCCACTATGGCCACGCCAAGACCCGCCCTTCAGTAGCATTTACACACTACTATTGGCCAGGCGTCCATGCTTACATGTACAGGGCCTAGCCCCTGACCAATCCCCTAACCCTAACCTTAACCACTCGAGGTGAAATGCCTAATCCCAACCAATCAAGCTGCTTCATAGGGCGGGTCTTGGCGTGGCCATAGTGGGATTCGTAATTTTGCGACCGGGTTGACACTTCTTTCTTTTTTTTGACCGGCTTGACACTTCAGCGTGAGAAATCGGGGGTGTGGCGTGTGAGCGTGTGAAACCAATCAAATGCGTGTGTCTCACGGCCAATGCGTGAGAGTTGGCAGCTCTGATTTTATGGAAAGGTATGACTGTGTAATTACTTTTTTTTTCATTTTGATAATGTTGATTTTAATTCGTTGCCATGCGACCTGGGTTAAGAAAAGTGTTCTACAAAAAAAGATGGTGATGAAGATGATTATTACACAGCACGCAGCGTTTTATTTTGGAGGGCATGGCCGGAAGTTTTTATGTTTGCATGCTAGTAAACTTGAAAGCGGTATAAGCTTTTCCACTGACTGCCACGTCGAGCTCTGTGAGGAACAGCAGGTTTTTAACTTACTGTACTTTATCCTGTAACAAACCTGACGTCTGGGAGAAACACTGGAAGAGCGAGCCAAATCAAATTTCTCAGCGTGGAACCGTTGACAACTTGGAATCTGCCCGTAAGATAACGTTAACCCTCAATGACAGATTTATTGAATGGTCCGCAGTATTTTTTCTATGTTGTAACTTAACTAGCTCACATTTCCTAAAATTAGTACATGCTAACTAGCATTAGGAGCCACCGGATACAGGACCGTACTGTCCCTCAACAGCAGTATTATAACGTTACACATGACAAAAATGTGTATCCATGTGGCTAACTGATTAACCTAACAGTAAAAGTTTAAACAAAATTAGCTAGCTAGCTAGGTTAACTCTGTAACGTTACTTAACGTAGTCACTGGCAAAGTCACTAAGTTAGCTACCTAATTTGTGTAGGGAGCAATGTTATGGCGTGTGTTATTAGCTTGACTGCTGCTGCTTGCGCCGCGGTAACGTTAAAGTTACTTTTCAGCAACGATTTGTCGACCAGCAACTGAGATTGGAAGTTAATGATACCGTTTTTTTGTTGTTGTATTTACAGTTTACTAGACTAACGTTAAGTTACGTTAGGTTATTTGTCTTGTCAACAGTATTTGCAATTTGTGTGGCACCAGTCAGTCGCAGCTTAAAATATACCGTAATATGAGTATTTGTATGGGTTGGAACTACAAATTTGACAGTAAACGTTAACTGCGTATACACCGTACAGAACCGCGGTGAAGATAGTTTAATATTTGACATTCGTCGGTTTTAGCAGATGTTACCTTCAATAGCTCCGTGTCACTACTTCGATTTCGCCCAGTTTCTGGGTATGTTGTAGAGCTTATTTACACAGACATTTCACACTTATTTGTAACTCAAAATCACCAAATTAATCGACACAGTTTAAAGTGCAAAGAACTGACTGTCTGTCCAATGCGCCCGTCACAATAGGCGTACTTACGGACCGTCGTAAAATTGCAACTCCACTAATTTTAATCTTCATTAACTTTTCTGTTTTAAAACATAGACATCTCAAACCAAAGTTTGAGATGGTTGAAACTACCATATTTATTGGTAACTATAGCCTACATCTTTATTTACATTTATTTATTTTTACTAATTCACAAGTGTGAAATGTTTAATGGCTCTCCCTCTCTTTAATGGAAGTGGTTTGAGATTAGGGCTGCAACAACAAATCGATAAAATCGATAAAATTTGATTACTAAAAAAGTTGGCAAAGAATTTCATTATCAATTCGTTGTGTCGTGCAACTATTACGCCACTCAGTCGCGGAGATAAAAAAAAATTGAGTTGAACGCAGATCGGAGCGAAAGAAAAGAAAAAAGAGCAGAGCGGGGGTAGAGGAAATACAGAGAGAGACCCGTAACGTTGTTCTGAAACACACGGCGGAGGCAGAGAAATCAGTACAACCTAAGTCATCCAAGGTGTGGGAGCATTTCACACTAAATAAATCAAAAACGTGTTAATTGCAAGATAAGCAAAAGCAACACGGCATGGCACGGGCGCACCACGGTGATGAGTCAGCACCTAAAACGTAAACATGTTGGAGTCCTTGATGAGGAGGAAGGGAGTTCAACAGCAGGGTAAAGTCACTACACTATCCTACTTCTGTTCCGTTCTGAAGTGAGGAACGTAACGTCCCTCCAGTAGCTCTTCTGGTGCTGCTGTTTACTCATTATCCAGCTGACTAGCATGACAAGCTAGCATTAGCTCGTTAATAACAGTAGTAAAGCACGGGTGGTATAGTTTGCAAGACTAAAGACACGGTTTTATTCACCCGCCTTTTTTGGCCCATAATTTTTCAATCTGTTGTCATGTATATATTCTGTGCTTTGTCCCATATCAGTTACTGTTGACAAATATATTAGTGTGTGGTGTATAAATGAACTTAACTTGCACTTACTACAATGATGGTAATAATTTAATGAATATGTGTGTCTGTCTGTCTGTCTGTCTGTCTGTCTGTCTGTCTGTCTGTCTGTCTGTCTGTGTGTGTGTCTTGTCTGTATCTGCTATTTGGGTTACTTACCTTTACACAACTATTAACTAAAACAACAAGTATGTATTGAGTTGATGTAAATTAATGCTTTTTTGTTTTTTTATCCGATCCATTGATTAATCGAAAAAATAATCGACAGATTAATCGATTATTAAAATAATTGTTAGTTGCAGCCCTATTTGAGATGTCTATGTTGTGAAACAAAAAAGTTAATGAAGATTAAAATTAGTGGAGTTGCAATTTTATGACGGTCCCTAAGTACGCCTATTGTGACGGGCGCGTTGGACAGACATTCAGTTCTTTGCGCTCTAAACTGTGTCGATATTTTTGGTGATTTTGAGTTAAAAATAAGTGTGAAACATCTGTCTAAATAAGCTCTACAACATACCCAGAAACTAGGGGAAATCGAAGTATTGACACAGAGCTATTGAAGGTAACATTTGCGAAAACAGACGAATGTCAAATATTAAACTATCTTCACCGCGGTTAGGGACCGTCGTAAAATTGCAACTCCACTAATTTTAATCTTCATTAACTTTTTTGTTTTACAACATAGACATCTCAAACCACATTAAAGAGAGGGAGAGCCATTAAACATTTCACACTTGTGAATTAGTAAAAATAAATAAAGATAAATAAAGATGTAGGCTATAGTAACCAATAACGATGGTAGTTACAACCATTTTCTGATAAATGAATATATTGACATCAAGCCACCTGTAATATGTCTCAGACATCCTATCACAAATTTCACAGCTGTTTGTGAAAAAGTAGTTAGCAAATCCCGTAGTATCCTCATCAGCGACCTATAGTCTATAAATGCATATTTAAAGCTTTTCAATTCAATGGCTTGCTCATTTTTTACTATAATCACATCAAACCACCTGTAATATGTCTCTGGCATCCTATCACAAATTTCACAGCTGTTACTTTGTGAAAAAGTCTTTCGCAAATCCCCTAGCATCCTCAATGCATATTTAAAGCTTTCCAATTCAATGGCTTGCTCATTTTTGAATAAAATCACATCAAACCGGTCTGTAATATGTCTCAGACATCTTATCACAACTTTCACAGCTGTTAGTTTGTGAAAAAGTTTTTCGCAAATCCCTTAGCATCCTCATCAGTGACCTATAGTCCATAAAATGCATATTTAGATTATCAATTTAACAAAAATGACTTGAAACAATATTTAAAAAAATATTTAAAATGCACAGCACACCAAAGAGGCTAACCTGTTGTGCTTTTGGGACAAGACAACCTTGCCAGAGGGCCTCCTTGTGTACTGAGGCCACGCCCCATCAGAATATAAAATTCTGTGTTCAGCAATAAACTGAACAGCGCAGACTGCCACGTCCCAGTGCCGGAATCCCCCACAGGGAAACACAGCCACACTCCACAGCTGCCAGAACCCCAACCACTGCGTCCAATCCAGCCACCAGCCAACGGCAACGCAGCGCCCCGCGCATCGATGCCCCAGTCACCAAAACAAGGAAATGAAACCCCCGCCCCTATTTGGCCCTGCCACCACCGTCACCACACCCCAGCATATTACAGGTGTTTTGATGTCAATATATAAAAAAATGACCAACCTATTAAATTGATCATCTTTTCATATGCATTTTATAGACTGTTGGTCACCGATGAGGATGCTATGGGATTTGCTAAATACTTTTCACAAACTAACAGCTGTGAAAGTTGTGGGAAGATATCTGAGAAATATCACAGGTGGTTTGATGTCAATACATTCATAAATTAGAAACCTATTAAAATAATAATCTTTATAAGCATTTTATAGACAACATGTCAGTTATGCGGATGCTAAGGGATTTGCTAAAGACCTTCACAAACTTGCAGCTGTGAAAATTGTAAAAGGATGTCTGAGACATATTACAGGTGGTTTAATGCCAAAACATTAATAAATGAGAAAACCATTGAATTGAATGCATTTTAGAGACAATAGGTCACTGATGACGATTCTAAAGGATTTGCTAAAGACTTTTTCACAAACTAACAGCTGTGAAAGTTGTGATAAGATGTCTGAGACACATTACAGGTGGTTTGATGTGATTAGCTTCATTAATGAGCAAGCCATTGAATTGAAAAGTTTTAAATATGCATTTTAGAGACAATAGGTCACTGATGAGGATGCTAAAGGATTTGCTAAAGACTTTTTCACAAACTAACAGCTGTGAAATCTGTGAGGGGATGTCTGAGACATATTACAGGTGGTTTGATGTCAATATATTCATTTATCAGAAAATGGTTGTAACTACCATCGTTATTGGTTACTATAGCCTACATCTTTATTTATTTTTATTTATTTTTACTAATTCACAAGTGTGAAATGTTTAATGGCTCTCCCTCTCTTTAATGGAAGTGGTTTGAGATATCTATGTCGTAAAACAAAAAAGTTAATGAAGATTAAAATGAGTGGAGTTGCAATTTTACGACGGTCCCGAAGTACGCCTATCGTGACGGGCGCGTTGGACAGACATTCAGTTCTTTGCGCTCTAAACTGTGTCGTTATTTTTGTGGATTTTGAGTTAAAAATGAGTGTGAAACGTCTGTCTAAATAAGCTCTCCAACATACCCAGAAACTGGGGGAAATCAAAGTATTGACACGGAGCTATTGAAGGTAACATCCGCGAAAACCGACAAATGTCAAATATTAAACTATCTTCACGCGGTCCGTACAGAGCATGGTGTAACGTTAGTGATTTACATTTTTAAAGGGTAACTAAGGTATTTTTCAGACTGGGCCCTATTTCCCCATGTTTTTGTGTCTAAGGGCGTTTTCACTAGGGGTGCACTGATCCGATATTAGAATCGTATATCAGCCTGGAAAAAAATAACAGATCTCCAGTTTTGTTTTGTTTTTTCCTCCGTCGCAGCACGCCTGTTAACTGCGTACCCTTCTCACTCATGGTAGTAACTTTATAACACAACAATTAATAACCCACAACTAACTTTCTTTAAATGGATAAAACACCATAGCATATAGCAATTTGTGACTTAAACAGTTTCTAACACTAATAATTTTACATTTACAAATGTAGCTACACCGCCCAATGGCATGCTGGGTAACATTATAGCTGCTAGTCTAGCTAGCCAGGTAGCATAACAGTCTGTTAAGCTGGGAGAGGCTCCGGTCACTACTGCAAATTCAAGAACCGAGAAGAAAGTTAGCTAGAATAGAATGAAGAATAGATGAAGAAAGACCGGCGATACACCAGAACAACGTGTGCTCAAGAGAGCAGAGTCTGTTGTTCCGAAGTTTTTTGTTTCTAAAAAATCAGACATAATTTAGCCACTGTTGTTGCCCGTCGCTCTAACGTTACTCATTATTCAAACAGCGAAGGAGGCTGACAGCGGAGCTACGTTCAGTCGCCCACTACAACCACACTACAACTAACTTACCGGTGGCCAAGGTAGTGTTTATACAACTAGCTTACAACTATTGTTTTGAAAGGGAAACGATGTTAAAGTTGTTTGCATAGGCTATTCATTCAATTTGAGTTTATTTTACTACTTTGCAGTTTGCACAATAAAAGTAAAATAGTTTAGCTTCTGTAACTGTTTCATGGATTCTCTCCACATGGTGGAAGGAAGGTATAAGGTGGAAGGTATACAGTTTATTATTAATTCAGCAACGGTATCGGATCAGTATCGGGTATCGACAGATACACAAAGCCCTGGCATCGGTATCGGGACTGAAAAAGTTGGATCGGTGCATCCCTAGTTTTCACACCTGTAGTTCATTTGCTTTGGTCTGAATCAGTTGGTGAGTTTGTAAACTTGGAACAATTTGCCCTCGGTTTGGTTTGGCTTTACACCTGGGGTCCGTTTCAGAAAGCAGGTTTAGTGAAAACTCTGTTTGTTAACCCTGAGATGAGGGGAACTCTGGGTTTTCTTTTTCAGAAAGGGAGGTAGCTTAAGCTTAAGTTACTATGGTAACTGGTCGGGAGCAGGTTTTCTTCAATAAACCTTGAGTTTCTTTCAGTCTCCTCCTCTTTCATTTCCTCATTCATTCATTCATTCATTCAGTCTGTATCAGGTGCATTTTAGCGCAGTTTGTTTTCTGCATGAATGAAAAAAAAACTGTTGGTTTATTAAAGTGATAGTTCGGAATAATTTAACCCTAGGGTCCTTTGCACCATGACCTCGAGCCAAACACCCTCCCAGGAGCTTTTTTCCCCTGCCATCGAACATTGGGAGAGTTAGCGTAGAGTAGCGTTATCAGCCGAATAGCTTAGCGCAGGGGCTAATGGATCCAGTCATGTATGTCGTAAATGACCCCACTAATAATGCCCGAAATGATACCAAACTTCTACACTAGTTCAAATAGGTTATGTACTCATAAAACAATGGATTGTAAAGTTTGTAAGTACACCAGAAGTTTATGTAAATAACACTTGCCTGCTGGCTTCTGCTCGCTGCTGTTGTTGTTGCTGCTGGCCTTTTTTCTCATAACATGGCATTTCCTTTTGTCGACAATCCCGTTGATGAAGAAGCTGTATTACTTCACAGGGAGTTAAACGTATGTCGGGAGATGATATTGAGGCCCTGACTATAGATACATTTTCATTTCCAGATACTAGTCTACCTATTTGAGTGGTATCGTTTTTCTTCCTAGTCTATTGGTTATGTAGCCTACATAACCTTATCTGTCGTCCTATCCAGTGTTTCCTCTATGTTGATTTTGTAGTGGCGGCCCAACATGGCAAAATTTCTGCCACCACGGTATCAGAAATAGAGCTGTCCAAAAAATGTAGTTGCAGTTGCATTTTAAATGATCCTGCCGACATAATGACGCTCACATTGCAATTTAACAACAGTTAGAACTATTCAAAGGTTATTGGGCCTGTCCAATTTAACTCCACATACTGTTGTGTTGGTGTAGTTTATTGTCAAAATGTTTGCTTTCTTCTGAGTCGACTATTAAACAAACAGGGCCCCCCCCGTTCGTTGTTTGGACAGACCTGCCCCCACTGCTAAAAAAAATCCTAAAGGAAACACTGCCATCGTAGACATGCTCTACATCCCAGCAGATTATTTGTGTCGCATTGCATTTTTTTGCAAAGCGCGGTAAGAAGAGTGTGACTCACTCTGAAACGTGTTTTAAAAGTTTTTGTAGTGTTTTCTGGACACAAACCAGTAAGAGCCATTAAAAAAGAGTTCCACAGTATTGCAGGTGAATGATGTAAACCCTTTGAAATAAAAGATTATGAATTATAATTCTGTTAATGATGGTGCTGCAGCCTCAGAATGGGATTAGTAGGCCTAGTGCTTTTTTGCCCGCAGGATTGCACCTAAATTAAATAATTATAGGTTCAATACCATTTCACCATTAATATTATACTTACGATTAAATATGATATTAATACACTATATTGGAACTTACGCATTTACTTTAGCAGCAAATTCTCTCTCTTTTGCAGCAGCTGCTGTGTTGCTTTTTTAACAAAATACATGTTGAAACTCGATGTGCGCATGAGTATTTCTGCTGAACAATTTGTTTGTGGTTGTTACCATGGTGAATCTTAGTATCATGGGTCCATTCATGCTGACTTTTTATAGTGGTGGTGCACGCGCTTATAACTTTTTACTATGCAGCCATACCCGACTCTAATAAAAAGGCAGAGTGCTCTCTCCCCGTGTGGCTGTTCCACTTAGCTGCTCCCTCTAGAGGCCTGGAGAACTTCCGTTGTGTAATCTGGATGCAGTGTTTTTTTTTGTTGCATTTGTTTTCGGGGTTTGTGTGCTTTTCTTTTTGAAAATCACTTTTTCTAACGTTTTTGTCTCTTTTGGTGCTTTTTTCAATGTTTTTGGCACTTTTTTGATTTTTAATGCTTCTTTTTACTACCACTAACACAAACTCATTACTAGATTTACACTTATTTTTGGAATTCATGGTCAACAAACCTCATTTAGAGGAAATTATACTTAATTCTTGAGTTAAAAAGCTGAAATTCTGATTTTTTTAGACTAATATTAAGGAAGGATAATAATAATAATAATCACAGAATGGCATATGTCAACGTTCAGTCAAGAAAAAATTCTACAGTATTTCTTTTCAAATGCTAAATAATTGAACAAAATTCAATGAAAGTATAGATTTTTGTTGTACTTGTGATGTGCGTTGTATGGAATGATCCATGTTATTTTTGGGTAATCAAAATTAGATAGTTAAAAAGATATAGACATTTAGAAAACGGGTCAAATTTGACACAAGGGTTAAGTAATGTAGTTTGCTAGCTAGTCAGTCTGTTGTGTTTAATCTTCTATGGTGCTTTGGATAATTAGCTAGTATGTTACAGAAAATGGCGACGCTGTAGCAGAGATGGCCGTCATTTTTTAGCATTATGCTAACGTAGTTCCACAGGGATTTGTGCTTTTATTCTTCTAATCTGTTCAGAACAACTTGTTTGCTAACTTTTGCTAAGTCCTAAGGGGTATGGCTGTTGATGGTTATTGTTGATTTCGTTTAGATGTGCCAAATTGTAATTATATAAGTGATTATTGGTTGGACTAGCGGCAGCTGTCACTTGTTGCGATAGTGGGAATAAATGTTCTATTTTAATTTTTTTGTTCATTTAAGCAAAAAATACAATGTTTTATTATATATAAATGATAATTGAGAGGTAGGGTTTACTTCGTAGGCTATGAACCTGCGTATCTGGGTCACACAACAGTAGGGTTGGGTACGAACCCGGTACTTTTACCGGTACCGACCGAATCACGTCGGTACTACCGAGTATTGGTTCACGTAAAGTCAAACAGTGACAAATTTCGGTACCTGAGAGTAAGCGCAAGCTTATCTGTCCTCTCTGCATGTTGACAGAGAGCAGAGGTCCGACATACGCGCGCGCAGAGGTGCGGACGGAGAAAACTACGTTGGCACTGCAGTTTTGTTGAAGTCACAGTGAGTCACGGTGATGCCGATAAAGCGGTTTCAAGTGTGGTTACAGTTTTTAAAGACTTCACGGAGACACCTTTCACCGTGATATGATAATAATGGCGAGCCGAAAGCGGTCGCGGTGCTGTTGACATTACACTTCCTCTGACAAGAGCAGGCACAACGGTGGTTTCTTAGCCCTGGGGACTGACTGACAGGCTGAGTTTGCAAGGCAAGGCAACTTTACTTTTACAGCACCTTTCAGCAACAAGGCGATTCAAAATGCTTTACATGAAACATTAAAGAGCGATTACAAATGGTCATGATGAAAATAAAACACATAGAATAATATACAAATACAAGAATAAAAGTAGAATAATTATTCAGTTTAATAGGTTGTAGGGACGGGTTTGGGAGGAGAGAGGGAGGGGTTTTATTTTTGTTTGCGTTTAATTTCTGGCAGTGTAAAATATTCTAAATAAATAATTTATAATGTTTATTGATCCCCAGTGGGGAAATTACAATTTACACTGTTTGTTAGAAATCACTACACACAGACATGCTCAGGACCTATTCATGCACAAATGGAGAGATGTCAGAGTGAGTGGGATATTATTCCTCGCTTTTAAAAAGGTAGCCTATAGTGTTATGTTTGGCAATGATATTCAATACAGGAAACATGACGATGCACAACATTTTTATTTATTCTTCAGGTTTTGTTTCTCTTTCAAGTGAATGATTTATTTCTGCCATTGACCAAGTTATTTTGGCTTGTTTTCCCAGCCCCTCTGCTGTCAGGAGACAGGGTCCAGCACGGGGGGGCGGAGGACAAGCGCTCTCCCTCAGCTGTTGCCTCGTTCCGACTCATGAAAAAAAAACAAGAGTAAAATAAAAGACACTGCATAAACTCCGCTACCGTGTGTTTATTTAAATATAAGTACACCTACATATGTAGGCCTAAGAGATTGCAATAGAAGCCTGTCTATTACTATTAGGACTATAGAAAAATGTGTCGTTGTATAAATTAAATAGGCTAAACTTCAGCTGGAGTCCGATTTACCACGGCAAAACTGTTGACCGCATCAGTGATCTCCTTCCATTCCGCATTCTTTCTACAGCCTTTAATACCAGTCTCCAGGCTGCCAAATAGTACACACTTTAATGCAAATGAACCGGAGATATCAGGGTTTCAATCTCCACCTCTGAAAAGTGCCGCTTCTCAGCCGGATTACGTCTCGCCATGTCGTGAATCGTAGGGGCGAGGCCTCAAAACCGAGAATATATCGGGGCGTGTTATTCTAATGACGATCGTTTTCAGCCGCGGCATTTATCAAGGTCAGGTATTGCGTACACCTGGATTTCAAAGGTACGCACAGCTTCATAAATCAGCATATACACCCGTTTCAACGCAAGAATTAATAAATGAGGGCCATTGTGATTGCAATTAGATTAATCGTGCAGCCCTAGACAAAATACACACTGCGATACACTGGTAAGAGCATATTACGTGTAACTATGTATCCAGCTTATTTATATAGCTCATGTTGTTTTTGAAAAGAAAAAACTGATATATATCCTATATAATAAATACAAAATACAACCATTTAAAGTTGTATTTTACATACCACACAAAATAAAACTCCTCCCTACCTCCAAAACCTGTCCCTACAGCCTATTAAATGATAAATGTCTTACACTGTAACTTTTATTCTTTGTATCTTATTTTATTTTGGGGTGGCAGTAGTCCGTTCATAGGGAGTTAGGTTGGGAACCGGAGGATCACTGGTTCAAGGCCCAGTACGGACCAAAGTATGGAGTGTGGACTGGTAGCTGGAGAGGTGCCCTTGAACAAGGCACCAAACCCCCAACTGCTCGGGGCGCACATCCATGGGCTCCATCCATTAGTGCATGTATAGGTCCTGAGCAGGTGTGTGAATTTTAGGCCTGTGTATAATGTGTGGAGAAACCTTTACCTAAAGAGTGAAAATGTGACGAGAATTTCCCCTTGCAGGATCTCTTTCATGACTGTTTTTGTTTGCCCTTTATTGTTATGTAAAGCATTTGAATTGCCTTGTTGTTGAAATTTGCTATAGAAATATAAAGTTGCCTTACACATTATATTGCAGCTAGTGTTTTGGAAAGTGTAACCACACTCGTGGCCGCTTTTTTGGCATTGCCATGACTCACTGACTTGCACTGCAGCTCTGTGTCGGAGCTGAGCTCTGCTCACTGTCAAACATGCAGAGGAGAGGACAGAGAAGCTTGCGCTTACACGCTCTCGGTACCGAAATTTCAACAACGGCACAGATTGATTAAATGTGAATTGGTCCTCTGTAGTACCGATGTAATTTGGTCGGTACCCTAAAATGTACAGAATCAGTACTCAACCCTAGTTGTCAGCAAACATGTTGGAGTCAAAGTGACTAGTACAGTGGCTGGCACAGTTGTGTATGTACAGGAAGAACATGTACATGCCGCTTTATTGAAAAGGGAAAATTATGGGATCATTGTTTATTCACTTTCCAGTATGTATTTCACAAACTAGTTAGCAACTTACCATGGAGACCCCAATTGACTTCGCAGTCGTGTACTCAGCTGTGATGCAATCTTCTACACGTGCTGCAGACAGTGCTGAGAGTATTGTAGACAGTATTCTTCCTTTTACTCTTAGGTTAAATTTTTGTGAATAAGACAATTTTGGAGCGTTGATTATTCTTACAATTATATTATTATTATAAATAATATTTTATATATATTATTATTTTTTTTTTCTTACAAATGCAAACCTCCTCATTACCAGGTGACATTCATCAGGCTGAAACTAACGATTTCTAACAAGTTTGTTTAGTTAAGAGAGATTAATAAATCTGACTTGGAACACTTATACGAACAAACCTGACAGAAAAAAGTACTAGAGGTGTATGAGAAGAATACGAAAATGTCCTGGTAGAGAGGTCCAATGTCTGATGTTCCAGGTAATGATGCTCAGCTGTCTACAACTTTACTTGAAAGTTGACTCATTACAGTATGTTTCTGTCTCAGCCAGGTTCCTGTGAGCACAGCAAAGACAGAGTGAGCAGTCGTGGAGATATCATGAGGCAGCTCAAAGGCAAACCCAAAAAAGAAACGTCCAAGGACAAGAAGGAACGTAAGCAGGCCATGCAGGAAGCCCGACAGCAGGTGGCCACTATAGTACTGCCTACACTAGCTGTAGTGGTGCTGCTCATCGTTGTCTTTGTCTATGTGGCCACCAGGCCTGGTGCTATAGAGTAGACATTCAAGTTCTGCTAAGAAGACATGAACTCCTAAACTAACAGGCTTTGAAAACTGACAATGGCTATACCCAAAGGATTACCCCCATCATGTGACAACCTGTCTGAAAGCCGTCCCCAAAGTGTGTTTATTTTCTCTAAGAAGGATTCAAGCTGCAGAAAGAAGAAATCAAACTGAGCAGAGAAACAATTGCTCCTTAGTGCCTTCAGATAACATCATCAACATCCATTTAATCCTGTTCATTTTAGAGCAGCGCATGCATTCATGTTGTCTCACAAAATTATGCAATATCATGCATAGCAAAGGACTCATGCACAGCTTGCCAAGTTTGACCAGAGGTGTTAAAAAAATGTCTAAACTTTTGACTCGGTGCTATTTTTAATATTTCAAGTCAATGCAACATGAGCCTGGTCTCTGACATGTACCACTCTTTGGACAGCACCCACGCCTATCTGTATGAATAGTATGTATAAAAAGTGTTTTAGGGACAAGAAGGATTCAGTCTGCTCCTGCATTGTTGAACATCTAAATGCAGCTCTAGAGTATCTTATTGAATGTAATTGTAAAATATGTTCTCTTAAGTCCAGTTTGTTCAAACACACACAAATTTCTTCATCTTTAATGTGAATGTTACCCAATTTGTTTATATTAAGTTATTGACAACTATACCTTTGAGTTACTCATGACATCTGTGCGGATGTAAAAAGGTGCCTTAACAGATTTGCAGCTATTATTTCAGTTAAATAAAAAAATAAAAATTTAATAATTTTGAGTTTGGTTAGGGTTTTAGAATTCTTGATAGATAAGCGTTGAAGCCAGACCATACTCCAGCGTTGACACAGCACTGCTGAGATCTTGCGACACAAGACTAGGTAGTATTTAAATGTATTCACTGAGCTTTAGTCTGGTTCTGATTACTTATATTTTTATTTGTAAGTACGTCCTGGTAAAATATGGTGTCTATCTGTTGCTTTAACTTATTCAGTCACATTTATGTGGGATTCAGTTGGTCCAGTGGAGGTGGGGTGTCAGAAGTGTTCGAATCTTAACACAGGGACTTTAAAAATGTGCGTATTAACAGACAGGGTGGGATGACACAGGTAGTGCTTAGATACTACTAAGTCTTGTACTGTGTACTTTTATTGTACTTCTGTTAAGTACAGCTATAAGCCTATTGGTTTACACTGAAGATGTAAATCTTTAAAAACAACAAAAGTATAGTTTAATTCTACTCCATTTTTTTCTGAAACAGCTGCCCACTGTAGACTTTAACAAATGTTAACTTACTCAAACATTATAGTAATTGGGGCAGCAGGACAGTGTATGTGGGATTGAGTCAAAAAAAAAATTGTTGTTTCATGGCAATGAAGTTCAACAGTGTGGCTCATAAATGTGTTTTTGATATACACAACAAATTTTGTAATTAGGGGTGTCAGCATTAACACGTTAATCGTTATGTGATTAAGGGCCGAGCATAACGCGTTACTTTTTTTTAATCTCATTAATCGCATGCCACCATTTATTAATTTTTTTTTCTTTTTTTTTTTTTTAATAAACTTTATTCCAAAATACAATTAACAAAAATTCAATCGTCATAGTATGTGAACAAATATGGTACAGAAAAGTATACAAATAATATAAAAAATAAATAGAGTAATAGTCTAAAATAAATAAAAGAAACAAAAAGAGACAGACTTTCAAGAGTGTTAAAATTAAAGACAGCAGAAATACTTAAAGAGATTTGAGTAGATATCAGATATTAATATAGCTTTCTTATTGGATACGAACTTGAGAGACTCAAAGTACATGTCAAATTCAACTTGGAATAGTTTAAACACGGTGTTGAACTGGAAAATTTTGCCTTGTGGATATGGAACTTACCTAATAAAATAAAAAGATTTACAATATTACATAACTTTTTATCTTTACATTCAAAATAGGTAATAATATGTTTCCCTTCAAGTGTGATTGTATATTTTGTTTTAGATACCATATAATCTTCAAGGCTTTTCCAGAATACAATACAGAATGAGCAACCATAAAAAAGATGGGTTAACGACTCTTGTTCTGTTTTACAAAAACTACAATAGTTATCAACAGGCATGAATTTCGAGACAAATAAGTTTGTAGGGTATATATTATGTAATATTTTCAAATGCAATTCCCTAACTTTGTTTGTGATACAATATATAAAGGGAACAAGCCACGCTCTATGCCAGTTAACATCAGTAAAATGAGAATTCCAGAAAAATTTCCCACGAGGTGATATTTTCTTTAAATTTAGAAAGCATTTTCTAATGTGCTTATTAGTACAATTGCTGCTCATAATATCCATACCGTTTATATAAAGAGTAAAATTAAAACCAGTAACTTCATTTTGTTTTTTATAACTTTTCACTAATTCTAAAATGCCATTAGGTATAGATTTGAAAACTGAATTATATTCTTTGAACGTTATTGGGAATGCTTTCTCTCTGAGAAAAGATTCATAATTAAGTAAATGACCATTACAATCAAAAGATCTTTCACAAAGATAATATTTCTGTTGATCCAATTTTGCAAATAGAGTGACTTGTTCCCCTTAGTGATGCATTCATTATTCCATAAGATAGACTTGTGTGGAGAAAAGTTGTGAGAATGACACAACTTCCAGGCCAAAAGAGCTTGTTGATAAAATTGGGATAGTTTTAGCGGCAATCTTGTAATATTGTAGTTACATTTCAATACAAATTTAAGACCTCCTACACTATTAAAAATATTATTGGGGATAAAGTACCATAAAGACTCTGGAGCTCTCAAACATTCCTTCAACCATTTCACCTTAAAGGTGTAATTCAAGTCCAAAAAGTCCAGAAGTTCAAATCCACCTTCATCCTTACAAGCAGAGAGCACCGCTTTTTTTAAATGATGGTGTCTGTTTTTCCATACAAAATTTGTAAATATGGAATTTATGTTTTTACATGTTGAATCATGGACATTGAGAGAGAGGGCAGGGTAGACAAATCTTGAAATTCCTTCTGCTTAGTCAAAAGAATCCTACCTAGAATAGAAATGTCTCTTTGAAGCCATAAATTCAGTATTGTTTTAGTCTTCTTCAATTTAGACGAAAAATTAATTTGTTGACGTTCCTTGTGATCCTTGCAGATATGAATACCTAAATATTTAACACATTTCTTAACAGGTATATTAAACATTCTTTCCTCTTCAGTCTGATACAAACATAAAATTTCACATTTGGATTTGTTAAGTGTTAAACCCGAAGCAGCTGAAAAATGGTCAATTAGAGATATAGCATATTCAATCTGATGTTTGTCACTCAAAAAGAGAGCCGTATCATCCGCTAGTTGAGTAACTCTAATTTCCTTACCAAAAATAGACAAACCTTTAATAATATGATTATGTGTAATATGTAATGACAGTAATTCAACCACTAGCAGGAACAAGAACGGTGAAATAAGGCAGCCCTGGCGAACTGATCTCAGTACAGGAAATCTTTTTGTGGTTTTAGGATATAATATCACAGAGCTATCAATATTTTTATAAAACATTTCAACTGTAGATATACAATTTTGTCCGAAATCAAAAATTTTAAGTGCTTTGAGTAAAAAATAGTGTTCTACCGTATCAAATGCTTTATAAAAATCAAGAAATACTATCAGTGCATCAGTATTGATGTTATCAGAGTAGTCCAGCAGGTCGAGAACAAGTCTTATATTAGAGCTAATATGACGGTTAGACATAAAGCCTGTTTGTGTTTCACTTATTATCTCATGAAGACCTCTTTTTAATCGTTTAGCAAAAATTAATGATAAAATGTTATAGTCAATATTTAAGAGCGTAATAGGTCTCCAATTTTCTATCAATAAGTGATCTTTATCAGGTTTAGGGAGAAGACATATTAAACCTTGTTTCATACTTGTGGACATTTCCTTTTTTAAGATGCAATCTTTGAATAAATCGAATAGAGGATTTTCAATAATTTCCCAAAAATGCAAATAAAATTCGACTGAAAGCCCATCATTACCCGGAGATTTCCCTTTTTTCATTGAGCCAACAGCCTCTGAGATTTCCACTTTAGTAATGGGACGTTCGCATTCCAATTTAAATTGTTCAGATATAGTTGGTGTAAATGCTTTAACTGACTTGATAAATCTATCACATTCATCAAACTGAATATTTGACTTATATACAGTATATTGCTATAAAATGTACCAACATATCTTGAAATGTCTAAAGAATTAGAGGTGATTTTATCATTAATTTTAAGAGTAGTTAAATTATTTCTCTTACGATTTCGCTTCTCTAAAGCAAAAAAGTAGCTTGAATTTCTTTCCCCTTGTTCCAACCATTTTGCTCGAGACCTTTCAAATGCCCCTTTAGCCATGTCAATATACATATTATCTATTTCCTCTTTTAATTTTTTCAACGTTATTTCTTCTTCCTCTGAAAGATTATCTTTAGTCATTAAAACATTCAGTTTATTCATAATATTTATTTCTTTAGCCAAGTTATTTTTCTTTATTACTTTACTTCGTTTAATTGCTATTTCTCTAATTTTAAACTTAAAATATTCCCATTTTTGTACATGATTCCCTTCGTTATTACCAAATATGCTTTTGGCTGCTTTTTTGACTGAATCACAAAACTCATCATCTTTTAATAAATTATTATTTAGTTTCTAATAACCGCGTAAATTACCATTTTGTTGTTTTGTTCCTACTAAGTGGATTGAAATTAATTTATGATCAGAAAGTGGGGCATAGCTATGTGATGATTCTGACACAAATTGCAGACAAGAGGGAGATATAAACCATAAATCAATTCTAGACTGTAAGGACCTACGGACATTACTCCATGTAAATTCGTTAATGCCAGGGTTTAAAAAACGCCAAATATCTATAACTGCCAGTTGTTCACAAATATATGCAGTACTTTTGAATTTTGAATGTGGAATTAATCTCACAGGTACTCTATCTACAAGATCATCTGGAGCATCGTTATAATCGCCTCCAATAATCAAGTGTGCATCCTTATATTTGTTTTTAAAGGCTTCAAGTTTCATACAAAGTTGTAAAAACATATTTGTTGCTAGAGATGTATTGTTATAGTTATATAAATTGCAAACTATAAAGAAGGAATTGTCTAATTTGAAAATCAAGATTATCCATCTGCCCTCATTAGAGATCGATTCAACTATATCTCCTTTAATATTGTTAAGGAGAATGGCAACACCTGCTGATTGTTGAGAGGCATGACAAAAATAGCATTTATCACCCCATTGAGCACTCCAAAATTTCACATCACTTTCCACTGAATGAGTATTTTGTAAAAATATCAAATCAGCATTATTTCGTCTACTGAACAAAAAGATTGATTTCCTTTTGGTGCTGTCACGTATACCCCTGACATTAAGAGATATTATTTTTAAGGAACTAAAAGGGAAGTCTGTCATAATGAAGAAAAGAAAAGAGAAAAAATCTGAACTGGATGTCTGTTAAGGTTATAGGAATTAGTTAAGGAAAAGATACTCTGAGATAGAGAATATCAGAGATTAACTCACCGTCACGTGGGAAGCTCTTAACATGAGTACCTAATGACTCCTAAGGAAAAAATCTCATTTTAACTAGTGGAGTGAACCTATTGCTCTTTGAAATGTATACAGGGCGAACAAAATAACCCCTGAAGATTGGGTGGAATATTTAACTTAAACATTTTACCACACATTAATAGAAATTTAACAAGTTAAGCAATGTGAACGTTTTACCTCATATTAATGGAAATATAACAAGTTACGCAATGTGTCTCACACCGTTAATGATGACAGCAGGACCCTGCCATTTGGTTTCCTTTCCCTCATCGCGTGCTTGCTTCACAAGAGGCCAAAGTTTATTTCTGCACTGTCTCTCCTGTTGGGTTAAATCCTCAGTCATCCGAAGGTTCTTTCTCTTCATGACATCAGCGTTGAAGGAAGCTCTCCATAATTTGAAGGTGCGCATGGTGAACTGAATGATGATGGGACGTGTGCTTTTATCCTCTCTCGGGCGTCCGACCCTGTGCACGGTGTCCACCATGAATCCAAGCTTGCTCTTTTCCTCTGGGATGATTTCAGCGATAATCTCCAGCACCTCCTTCCTCACATCCTCGTTGCTGCTTTCTGGGAGATTCAGAAGACGGAGATTCCATCTCCTACTGTACCGCTCCGACTCTTCTTGTTTCTCCCTCAAGGTTGTCATCTGGTCACTCATCTTTTTCACTGTGTCATCTGTTCCTTTCCACTGGATTTCCAGCCCTTTGACATTTTCCTGCACTCTAGCAATCTCAGCTGTATTTTTCATTATCATTTCTTCAAACTTCATTCAGGCCATTAATGGCTTTTAGGATGTCAGCATTCGATACAGATTCCTCTTCTTTAGTGCAGACCTTCTTGGGATTTGGACTTTTCGTGGGAGTATCAGGAAGAGGTGTACATAAGCCAGAGAACGAATTATCAACATCTATATCCATTATTAGGCCTCCTTTTCTCACATTCTTGGCATCTCTCTTTGACATCTTAGCGCACGTGTCCTGGCTGTTAGCAAAACTTTGGTTAACAGCTAACAGTTTGTAAGCTAGTTGCTACGTCGCAAAGTTTTATCAGCAAAAGTCCTTTTGTTCGGGCGAATTACCTTACTAGATGCGAGAGCAACGTTCCACTCCTTCGTTAATTGACAATTTATTTTCAATAAGTCAATTTAAACCATTGGTACTCAGTCAGAGTCTCGGAGCTTAGAAAAAGACGTCTGCACAGGTCGCCATCTTGGACCAACCCCCCATTTATTAATTTATTTGTGCTTAAAAGGCTACTATTTTGACCCTTTGCCGCACTTGCCATACTTCCTTGTAACACACCCTGCTGCTGCAGGCTGCAGGGATGATGGATAAAAGACAGCAACAACACAATTCTGAATGGCTTTTTTTATTTTCCAAAACTCCCAGACGGGTCGACAGGGTTGGGTACCGAAATCCGGTGCTTATACGGCACCGGTGCCTTAACGACCGGTATCTACCGGACCGAATAGCAACATGGATTTTGGTGCCTCATTCTGGTGCCACTGAGTACCAGGGACCAGTACCGTTTTAAAAGTACCGCTTTAGCACCAGTATCGAAAAAAAAAACAATACCCAACGCTAATATTGACTCTAGATTCAAATGTGTGACTACTTCACACATTTTTCTTTTGTTTACAGTAAATAAATAAATAATAAACAAATACAAATCTTAAAATCAAGTTCTTAAAGTCACTTTCTTTGCATTCATTTGATTCCCAATCAAGATACACTGGTAAGAATTGCTTTTCATTGTTAATATGTACTTAAAAACAGTTCTGAAATGCGAAATAATAGAATTTTAATCCTAAATAAAACATGCGCTTAATCGCGATTAACTATAGAAATTCAGCGATTAATCGCGATTAAAATAGTTTGATAGCCCCTTGACCCTTCGCTAAGCCCCGCCCTCCTTAGTTACTGTTGCAACGCCTGACAAGCTTTCGTGCCTGGCACGTCTATTACAGTATGTATGCACCGGTGTCAGACATTCCCAAGGAGATAATTTGTATTTTTTGGCCAACAGGTGAAATATCTGAGAGAGCAAGACAAAAGGGACTGCAGTATGCATTCAAGGGATATATGCATGACATAATATGCAACCCATTAGCGAATAATGTCATCAAAATTGAATGTGTTTGTAGCTTGAAGCTAGCGCCGACCGCTGATTAGCTTACAACGCTAGTATTCGGGGCACAGGGAAAGTAAAAACAAATCGCTATTTATACCACTAAAAAGGCTCAAATATCACCACACGTCAACGGTAGTATAATGAGGGTCCCTAGATGTTAACCGAAGCATTTAGGACATTGTAAGTGTACACTATACAGACAGTTTATTAAAAAGATAGATTAGAAAGACCATAGCTCCCAAGACGGCGGCCGCCTGTATACGAGAACGCGACTGTCTTTATAATCTCTCTTTCTTCAATCTATTTCTCAATGCTTCTGTTAACATTTAGGGACCCTCATTATGCTACCATTGAAGTGAAGGTGATATGTTGAGCCTTTTTAGTGGTATAAATAGCGATTCCCTGTGTCCCGAATACTAGCTAGCGTTGTAAGCTAATCAGCGGTCCGCACTAGCTTGTTTCAAGCTACGAACACATTCGATTAGCATGAAAACATGTACCAGAGAGCGATAGAGTGGGTACACATCTGTTATTATCCCCTAGGTTCGTTTTGCGTCGGAATTGTCCTTTATTTTACGTTCAAATATATGCATTATGAACAAAGAACCGTCATTATTTCCAAGCAATGCTGTGCTGAGTTAGCTAGCTAGCTAACACTAGCGTGTTCTAGCCTTAGAGCAAACTTAGCTAGATAGGTGTTTTTGTTAATCTTCGTCGACATTTAGTTGAATGAATGGGGCCTCCCACACTGCTTGATACACGCCCGGCATTTCTCCCCTTGGGTTTCGGGAAGGGAACAAATTCCACCACCCTGTCCAAACTTTTAGGATACCGGGTATCGGTTTTGCACAACACTTCGGCGTGTTTCCCTCACTCGAAAGCTTGACAGACCTCCTGCGCCTAGTTACGGTTGCTAAGACACGATTGGCCTGTGGCGGTTTTTGGACGTGGCTTAGCGAAGGGTCAATTATAATAGATCAATCTAATTTCTGTGTGTGTGTGTGTGTGTGTGTGTGTGTGTGTGTCCCACTCCTGACTGCTGGCAATCTCGGAAGATACAGTACAGCTCTCTCCAGCCACTCTCCACTGTCACCACATCATATATCCTAGGTTAATCAGTGGCGGTTCTACATTGAATTACACCCAGGGCGAGACACAAAAAGAAGTAGAGACTGTGCACCTTAAAAAGTGTGTTTCCTGTTGTAATTGCAATAGTTAATGACTGGATTTTCTGTGTTTTTCAAATGTTCTAATGAAGGATTTGTGCAATTGAGGTCTGCAGCGAGATGCTCCTCTCTCAACAAGCAGGGCGCCTGCAGCTGCAGGGGGCGCAGATTTGCCAATTCCCCACACAGTGAAAGGATTGATAACAGAAAACCGATTTGCTTTTTTTTTAAGTTCTCATGTCGCCCCCCATGTGTCATGAAAATATGAGACCCCGGGCGGGCGGCCGTTACCGAGGTGATAAAAGCACCAAATTGTACAACCCGAATTCCAGAAAAGTTGGGACGTTTTTTAAATTTTAATAAAATGAAAACTAAAAGACTTTCAAATCACCTGAGCCAATATTTTATTCACAATAGAACATAGATAACATAGTAAATGTGTAAACTGAGAAATTTTACAATTTTATGCACAAAATGAGCTCATTTCAAATTTCATTTCTGCTACAGGTCTCAAAATAGTTGGCACCGGGCATGTTTACCATGGTGTAGCATCTCCTTTTCTTTTCAAAACAGTTTGAAGACATCTGGGCATTGAGGCTATGAGTTGCTGGAGTTTTGGTGTCGGAATTTGGTCCCATTCTTGCCTTATATAGATTTCCAGCTGCTGAAGAGTTTGTGGTCGTCTTTGATGTATTTTTCGTTTAATGATGCGCCAAATGTTCTCTATAGGTGAAAGATCTGGACTGCAGGCAGGCCAGTTCAGCACCCGGACTCTTCTACAACGAAGCCATGCTGTTGTAATAGCTGCAGTATGTGGTTTTGCATTGTCCTGCTGAAATATACAAGGCCTTCCCTGAAATAGACGTTCAAGGACAAATATCGCTTATTCAGGGTCTATTAAGCGTTTTAATATCTTTTACAGTTTTTGTGAAAAAAGCTGTTTAAGTTTAGTGTTCCTTTCAGGCATTTTCATCGATTATAATGGGTGTGTGATTTACAGTGGGTGATGCTAAAGCATGGAGCCTTAAAAAAATTTTCTTAGTCTCTTCTATAAATTGCTCCCACGCCCACAATTTTTACTTGTCATACATGATTTATATGTTAAAACGTAGATATTAGTGGTGTCAACAATAATCGATTCGGCAATGCATTGCAATGCGGGGCATGCACGATTCAGCATCGATGCGGCAAAGTGCCATAATCGATTATGTCACTGTTTATTTTCTGGCCTTGAGTGGACAATAAAGTTGTGAAGTTTCTGGACCGCATGGGCCAGTCACTGTGGCTCTGTCTGCTGCCTCAGCACACGTCATACAGAGCGGCACGAAGCGTGTGAATGTTAACATTTCACATTTTCACCTCAGGTAATTTATAACCAATTAATTTGGATACAAGCGTTGCATTTTGGATTCTGAACAGCGATGCTCGCGCTGCGCGCACACACACAGCAGGGCCGAGGTGTGTGCGTTTCATGCAGCACATGTAGCTAACTGACTGGAAACGTTACCGATGGCGCAGATGAACTAACGCTACACTCGTTAGCCTACTGTAAGTAGCCTACAATAAACCCTCAATGATTACAGAGTCAATACTTATCAATACCCACCTAGCGATATCTCAGTCTGCTCTGTCTGGCTGTCCACTCTCGTCCACCGCGCTGTGCAAACACAGCTCTACTCTGCAAACACAGCTCTACTCTGCAAATAGCGACTTTACAAACAAGCTAAAATGAAAGATGTCAGTTTGTAGTCTAACTGTTTGTCTTAATTTGCAACCAATCTTGAACTTTGGACAAACTCTTGTAAAGGTAGCTGCTGTCTAAACGAGCCATCCTCTCCGCTGGAGCGGTAAAGCTATGGATGTATTTTAAGACCAAAACAAATACATGCGGCTACTTAATATACACGTGAATGACATGACTCCGCATTCTTTATTCTTGATGATGTTGTATTATTTAGCAACAACATTGTCTTATTTCAAATGAGACATACAGGAGGAATGCTAGCCTGCTTATCAGTCCATTCATCATCACAGCTGCTGTTTTCCACAACTTTTCACTTCAGGCTCTTGACAGTGAGATGTTTACCTGACAACAGGACTTTCTTTCTGTAAACATTCTCCACCAATCAGGACACGGATTACGTTTCAGTAATCAAGTCTTTAACCATCACTCCTCAGTGAACTGAACCTAATCTGACATCATTTTCTAGTTAAGTAGCCTATCTAGTTATCATTATGGATTTTCCATGTTTTTAGGGGTTTGCTTACACTAATACATGTAAAAAATATAGCATTAATTTAGTAAGAAAGTGAAAATATCAAACAAGAAGATGCGTATTAGATATCATTTTATTTTCTTTATTTGAAAGTCCGGCCCCTGGAGTGTTTGCTTAAAATAATTCTGGCCCTTGGATAAATGTAGTTGATGACCCCTGGTCTAGCTTTACTGCTTATGGCACAACATCCAGTGGCAGTGGCTAGCTGGGTGGGTTAGAACCATTTTCTGAAGCTTCATGGTAGATTTGTTTTTAATGTTGAGACCTGCTCATGAATAATGAAAAATTTGCCTTGTGTGCAGTAGAATGTTGATGCATTGCAATGCATCGCAATGCATCGTAGAATCGAATCGAATCGAATCGTTACCTGGTGAATCGTAATCGAATCGAATTGTGAGGGCAGTGCCAATGCACACCCCTAGTAGATATTATTGTCTATTGTCAGCAAATGTGTTCATTTAAGCGATATGAGTTATAGTTTTTGAATTATCACAGCTGACATGGTTGTTAGCTGATTACAGGGATCAAAGGGATCTCCACTGTGTTTACAAACATGGCCACTGATTAGTAAGCATGATGCAGCATTTTTGCCAGGCAGTCAAATTGCAACTACAGACAGTAATATGAACAATAACAGAACAGTAACATACATTTACATGAACTATATATATATATATATATATATATATATATATATATATATATATATATATATATATATAGTTCATGCATACAGTATATATAATGAATATAAATGAATATTGATGTTAATGTCTGTAACACACGCACACATTTGAGTGCCGGCAACTATTAGAGAGTCTTTCATTTTTTTCATTCAAAAAGAATGCAAAAAAATGGCTGGTAGAGAGCCAAACTTGTGTGCACTAATGTTATCTGTGTGCATTTAAACGTTATATAAGTATTTTACTGGAATTGTATTTATTAACCATAATGTGTTGTATATAATTTTATCTTGTGATTTTATACCTGTCATTATTTTAAAGGCTGCCTGTTTTACATCTGGCTGGGGGACTACCGATGAAAATTAGCACTTTTGAGCTAACTCGGGAACATTTACATAGTTTCAATGTTGATTAATGTTCACTGTCCCCTTTCAAATAAAGAAATTGAAAAATGTATACAGCACCTTTTACAGACACAAATTGCTTCACATGATAAACATTTGTAAAAATACAGTACAATCCAACAAAAAATAAGCAAGGAAAAAATTATTGAAAGACCAATGAAAATCATTTAAAAGGTTTAAACCTAAAACCCAAAGTTACAAACACGAGTTTCAGCTTCACCTTCGGGACCTCCTGGCGGAGCGGGAAGGTGAAGGTTTGCCTGGGTGATCTGTTCGTCGATATCCCAGACAATAGGATTGACGATCAAGGCCGGGGGTATGATGGGTTCAGGTTGGAGATCCTCAACAGCTGATTGATGGAGACGAGAGAGGGCATCAGCCTTGCCATTCTTGCTGCCAGGTCTATAGGTGATGTGGAAGTCAAAGCGAGTGAAGAAGAGAGCCCAACGGGCCTGGCGAGGGTTCAATCGTCTTGCCTCTCTGATGTATTCCAGGTTGCGATGATCTGTTATAACCTCGTACTGGTGATTAGCTCCCTCTAACCAATGTCTCCACTCCTCAAGGGCCAGTTTGATAGCCAGTAGTTCCTGGTTTCCAATGTCGTAATTCTGTTCTGCAGTAGAAAGCTTCTTGGAAAAGAAAGCAAAGGGATGGAGTCTGGGAGGTGTTCCTTGTCGCTGCGACAGTACCGCTCCTGCCCCAGTGGAGGACGCGTCAACCTCAACAACAAAGGGCAGGTCCGGGTTAGGATGAGCCAGGATGGGAGCGGCTATGAAGGCATCCTTGAGACTAGCAAAGGCAGTAACGGCCTCCTGAGTCAGGGACAGGGACTTGGGCTGCCCCCTGAGGGCCGATGTCAGAGGAGCACTGATGTTACTGTAGCCGAGGATGAAGCGTCTATAAAAGTTGGCAAATCCCAGAAACCGCTGGAGGTCCTCGATGGTGGAGGGAAGAGGCCAATGACGAATGACGTCCACTTTCTTTTGGTCCATCTGGACTCCGTGTTGGTCGATGACGTAACCCAGAAACTGCACAGATGGGGTGTGGAACTCACATTTCTCCAGCTTCAGGTACAGTTTGTTCTCTCTGAGCTTCTTCAGCACTTGACGGACGTGTAGTTGGTGTTCTGAGAGTGAAGAGGAATAGATGAGGATGTCATCAATGTAGACCACGACGAAGCGGTTGAGGAATTCCCGGAGAACCTCGTTCATGAATCCCTGGAATACAGCAGGAGCATTAGCCAGTCCGAAAGGCATGACATGATACTCGTAGTGTCCAGAGGGAGTGAGAAAGGCTGTCTTCCATTCGTCACCTCGACGGATGCGGATCAGGTTGTAGGCGCTTCTTAAATCCAACTTAGTGAAGATACGGGATCCCCGCAGCTGCTCCAGGGCCGCCGGAACCAGAGGAAGAGGATATCGGAACTTTATGGTTTGGGAGTTAAGGGATCTATAGTCAATGCATGGTCTTAAACCTCCATCCTTTTTGGCCACAAAAAAGAAACTGGAAGCGGCAGCAGAGGTGGATGGGTGGATGAACTGTTGCTGTAGGGCCTCCTTCACATATTCCTCCATGGCTTTCTGTTCTGGGATTGAGAGGGGATAGACCCGTCCCCTAGGGATGATGGCTCCGGGGTTCAGGTCAACAGCACAGTCCCAGGGTCGATGTGGAGGTAGCTTCGTAGCCAGTTGTTTACTAAACACGTCCTCAAAGTCCTTGTAAACAACAGGAAGGTCCACTTGATGAAGAACGTCGGCGCTCTCGATGGTAGTGGAACAGACGGGAAACCGGGGTTCGTTGCTAGTGGATGTAGAAGGAGGTTTGGGTGGTGATGACTTCTGGAGCGGTGTGACGCATGTATGAAAACAGTCCTCTCCCCATTGTAGGACCTCTCCAGTCGTCCAGTCGATGATAGGTTGATGCTGTAAAAGCCATGGTCCTCCCAGGATGATTTCGGCTGTGGAGTCTTCTAGTACCAAGAAGGTGAGTCTTTCTGAGTGTAAACTGCCTACTCGGAGCGTCAGTGTAGGGGAAACATGGCGAATCCGACCCTTTCCTAGCGGCTTGCCTTGGATGGTGTGCACTTCCAAATCCTGCGGAATCCGACGTCTGTTGACCCCTAACGTCTGGAGGAGGGGAATGGAGATGAAATTCCCCGCTGAGCCTGAGTCGATGAGGGCATGTGCTGTGACACAGAAACAGGTAGTCAGGACTTGTACAGGAGTGCGAATCAGAGTCTCGATTCTAGGGGGTAGGTGGATGACACTCACCGCTGGACGCTGAGGACGGATAGGGCAGTCTCTGATAAAGTGCTTGTCCCCTCCACAGTACAGGCAGAGTCTGAGCCCTAGGCGGCGCCAACGCTCAGCAGGTGACAGGCGAGTCGAATTGACTTGCATAGGTTCAGTGGCTGGAACACTGCTAGGTGACACCGGAGGAGAGGAAACAGCCATGGCAGAGGGTTCACAGGCAGACAAGCGTTGAGCCACACGTACAGTCTTTTGTTTGAGGTTTTCCAGTCCCATGGTGTCATCATACACCACCACTAGCTGACGAACATCTGGGTGGAGACCATGTCTGAATGCCGTTATGAGGGCTGTCTCGTTCCAACCACTAGCAGCCGCTAGAGTACAAAACTGGAGAGCATATGTACTCACAGACGAGCTTCCCTGGCGAAGCCGGTAAAGTTGATCATGCACAGTAAGGTCAGCCGCCACCTGCCCGAAAACTTCCTTGAAGTGTTGAATGAAAGCTGACAAAGATGTAACCAACCGGGAGTCAGAGTTCCATAAAGACTGGGTCCATTGGAGAGCACAACCTGACAGCAGAGAGATCACAAAGGCCACTCGTGCCGTGTCGTTGTTGAACAGGTGAGCTTGCATCTGGAAATACAGCGACACCTGGAGCAGAAATCCACTGCAATCCTCCGCCTCTCCAGTGAATGTCGCTGGTCGGGCGATGGGACTCGAAGCGGCGGCAGCAGCTGTAGCCGAAGAAGCCGGTGTTTGCGGAAGCAAATTCTCTGTGCAGAGCGTAGGATATCGTCAGGCACGGTGGGCGGAATAGCAGGCGGAGAGGGCAGGAGAGATTGACGAACCGCCTGTACGAGCACCGTGAATGGATCGAGAACAGGATCCCCCGCGGCCTCTGTTGGATCTTGCATCTTGGTCTAGTCTTCTGTCATGAACGACCAGGAGACAGACTGGAGTAATGAGCAGATCTTTATTTACAGTGATCCAACAATGAGCAGGAAGCAACTGGCAGGAATCTAGTAGCTGAGCAGGCAGATGTAGATCAGCGGCAGACAACAGGAGACGAAGCACTGGTAAGGCGAACCTGGAGCAGGCGTAACGTGTGTAAGTCAGAGTGTCATGAAGACATGAGACTAGACAATGAGTGTGTGTGAATGTGCTGCTTATGTAGGTGGTTGTTGATTACCTACAGGTGGTGAACTGAGGATGAGGCTTGATGAGGTGCAGGTGTGTGTAATCAGTACTGAGGGGACTGAGAGCGACTGAGCTGCGTGAGAGACGAGGAGTATGAATCAGTAGGCGGAGCGTGTGCTGGAGAAAGAGAGGAAGGGGTGAGTGCTGGCGCCGGTGGGACCCTGACAGATGCGGTCAACAGTGTTGCCGTAGTAAATCGGACTCCAGCTGAAGTTTAGCCTATTTGATTTATACATCCTTGACGCGTTTTCTATAGTCCTAATAGTAATATACAGGCTTATATTACAATCTCTTAGGCCTACATGGTGTACCTATATTTAAATAAACACACGGTAGCAGAGTTTATGCAGTGTCTTTTACTCGTGTTTTTTTTCGAGACAACACCTGACGGAGAGTGCGTGTCCTCCGCTCCCCCGTGCTGGACCACCACCTCGACCCTGTCTCCTGAGCAGAGGGGCTGGAAAAACAAGCCGAAATAACTCTGTCAATGGCAGAAATAAATCGTTCACGACAGAGAAATGAAAACCTGAATAATAAATAAAAATGTTGTGCATCGTCATGTTTCCTGTATTGAATATCATTGCCAAACATAACACTATAGGCTACCTTTTAAAAGCGAGGAATAATAATATCCTGTCTCCTACGTATAGCCCCCAGTTGGGGCTGTGCTGGACACTGCTCTCTGGGCATCGGGTCATCTGGCTCCATCGCTACATTTATGGCACCCAGTTTCCCTGCGAGATGTTGTGCAGAACCCCACAGGCTAAAACAATGTTGCAGACTTTTTCTGCAGTGTATAGGGTCCCCCCCACTGATGCGAGCCATCTGCCCTTAAACAATCCGATGGAGCGCTCCACCGTGGCACGTGCGCGTACGTGTGTACTTAATTGTACCGGCTCATAGAGGTCTTCTAAAAGAGCCAGATCTGCCATTGCTGATAAGTGATCAACTGATGACTTCTCCTTCTCCTGTTAAACTGATTATATGCTGCACCGCAAGGCCACGCTGACTCAGAAACTTGCGTACACGAGTTCAGACCAGACGTGAGATTTGATCGCAGCCTACGCTCACGTCCAAATATCAATCGGCGTACGCCCGTCGTACCGATGGACTACCTTTGTTCAAAAGCAGCAATCAGCAGTTCTGGCCCATTCTAGGCTTGGTAGAGGAAGCCAAAACAAAGCAACCATTCATCATTGCTTTATATCTAAATCTAAAAAACCAGAGAATGTCAATCTATTCCTGGAAACATTTGTGAATGAATATGGAAAGCTTAAATTTCTAGGGTGTGGATGTAATTGGCAAATGTGTAGATATTAAAACTTCAAACTTGTTTGCAATGCAAGTGCGAGTGCTTTCTTAAAAAACATTAAAGCCCTCTATGCATACCACGGCTGTGAAAAATGCACACAGGAGGGAACATGGGCAGAAAATCGCATGACTTTTCCTGAAGTCGATTCACCTTTACGGACAGATACATCTTTTATTAATAAAGACGATGAGTTTCACCATAAAGGGACCAGTGTGTTGACAGGGGTTGGAATTGGTATGGTCTCCCAATTTCCATTTCAATCAGGAGAGACGTCGTTTGCAGATATGCAAAGATATTTATTGTACAACTATATGATATTGAATGTACAAAGTCTTTTGGAGATTGGACTCCATCGAAATAATCTTCTTAAAGGGGTAGGGAATAGGAACATAACCCCCCGAAGGAGCCCAGACACTGGTGGCGGCGGTGAAGAGACCAGAGACCGGACCGAAGAGGCAACGGAGCGGACAGCCGGAGAAACACAACTACCGGAGGAGGCAGGGGAGGAGGGGGGAGGAGGGGGGAGGAGGAGGGACGAGCGCTTTGCCTGAAACGACAGCTGACAGCACAAGAAGAGAACAGATTTAAAGCAGAGTTGTAAGGCTGTGATTGGCCCTTGAATCTCGTGGCCGAGTCTGATTGGTTTAACTGACACGTCACTTCTTGAACAGCTGATTCATTTAAGAATGAGTAGTAATTGGGGTAATGACGTCTTCCTGAAAGAATTTGCGCTGAGCTTCATTTCAATCAGGAGAGACGTCGTTTGCAGATATGCAAAGATATTTATTGTACAACTATATGATGTTGAATGTACAAAGTCTTTTGGAGATTGGACTCCATCGAAATAATCTTCTTAAAGGGGTAGGGAATAGGAACATAACCACCAAAAAATGTGACGGGAATTATAGATTATAGATATAAAACATTTAATATGTAGACTGTAACATGCATTCTTAAAGGTATAGGCTACATACAAACTAGCATAGACACTTTAATACATACCTCTTGCAGCAACTGATCTGAAAATAAAAATATCGGTTAAGTGATACAACCCCAAAACGGAAGCAAATAATTCCCGCAGCACAGGCACGGAGTAACATAGAAAGGCAAAAACTGAGGCATGACATGCGGCAATTCGGGCCGGCATCGGCCACTCAAGCGGACATTGACCGCACCAGCCACACCGGCCGGCATCGGAAAGACAGGCCGGCATCGGCAGCACCAGCCGGCATCGGCAATTCAGGCCGGCATCGGCCCCACCAGCCGGCATCGGCAATTCAGGTCGGCATCGGCCCCACCAGCCGGCATTGGCAATTCAGGCCGGCATAACACAGCACCTCCATGGATTTGGAAGTAGAAAACAAATGCAATGATCCATCCCTAATACAGCAGGCAAGACAGGCCGGCATCAGCCACACCAGCCGGCATCGGCAATTCAGGCCGGCATCGCAACACCAGCCGGCATTGGTAATTCAGGCCGGCATAACACAGCACCTCCGTGGATCTGGAAGTAGAAAACAAATGCAATGATCCATCCCTAATACAGCAGGCAAAACACATCTTGGAAGTCAGTCATCGGCAAGACAGGCCGGCATCGGCCGCACCATCCGGCATCGGCAACTCACGGCGCCATACCGATGGCATCTCCCCTGGGACGCAGCACAGGCAGGCATATCTGCCGGTACGGCAAGACAAGCACGGCATGCCCGCCGGAGAGGCATGTCAGGCCCGTGCACCGCGAGGGCCTGGTATATGGAGGGGAATCACTCCTATCAGACAACAGCAGGACCAAGACTGAGGACCTACCCGAGTGGTACGTAACTGGGCACCTACAACAACACCACCGCGTTCGGAGGTAAATATGAAAACAAGAAAATATGTAACAAAGAAACGTGCAACAGAAATAAGTAATGATTGACTGACTAAACATTGAAAACACATTTCTAGCAATTACTCAAACATAAGCAATACGAAACCCTGAGCCCTACCACTATATATAGGAATTAACTCCACTGCCACACCTTGTACCAGTAGGACGAATCACGGCACACCTGCCGGGGTGGCAATTCAGGCCAGCAACAAGCAAAATAAAGGCCCAAGTATGTTTAGTAACCTTGGTATGTGGCCGGAATGCAACACTGGCCAAAACCAAATAAAGCCCTAGCCTAACTCATTTTATTAAGCTCGGCGCGGAGACCGGAATGGCGATACTGGCCAAACAAAGTAAAACCCTAACCAGTCTGAAGAACCACGGCACGATGACCGGCAGTGCAATGCAGGCCATGAACCAGATATGCCCTGGTTAGCTGCAGTCGTCGCAGCCCCGATCCTAAACGAATGGCCCGAATAATGCTGAAGGGACATATTAGCTCTAAGGAGAACGAGCTTTAGATGAAGCCCAAACCAAGCTCTCGACAGGGGAAATCCCCCGGGGACGAGGAACAGAGGCGCTAAGGAGCCAGTTCGAGGCCGCAACAGTAAATAGTTTAGCATGGATTTGAAGGGACAAAAACAAATATCAGTGTAGGCGACGAGGACCGAGCAAGCGCCACCGCGTTTAGAATGTTTGAAAGATAAGCGATAATGACCAGGATAAAAAGCCAAATCAGAAAAAGTGACATCACTATCAGGGTTAAAAGATTTAGAAGGGGTAGTAAATTCACCGCATCTAAGAAAGGCATAAAAAGCCAGCAAAAACACGGACTCCAGTAAGGAGTCAACGTAGGGAGAAACCACCCCCGCCCGAAGAACCGAGACCATAGCGTGCAAAATACCGAGAGTGATAGGCTGCCTCGGATCGGGGGGAGAAGGATGGGACTTGGAAATGCCTTTCAGCAGCAATTTAACGGCCTGATTAGAAAAAATGCTCGGAAACGACGGGTCGTAACAGCGGATGTGAAACTGAACGCCGGCGAGCACACCTTGAGTATACTGCAACTTAAATTTGCGAGTGTCGGTACAATAACAAATGAATGCACAAATGCTGCTTTTAAGAACGGGTTTAAGAGGAACAGAAATACAAACACAAAAGAAACAGAAGGTACGCCAAGCAAAATCATAGGATTTCAAAGTAGACACAGCCAAGCCTTGTCTCATATACTCCCTAGAGGAATCTAGATAATGATGCAGGGGCGATAGGTTCAATACAGCGCCAGCTCCTGGAGAGAAGGCAGAGTGACAGGGAAGGGGCTGGCGGTAGGGCACAGGTGCCGAAAGGCCTGAAAATGAAAACGAGAAAGAGCATCAGCCACACCATTAGAATGACCGGGAACCTGACGGGCAGTGATGAGAAAATTGTGCATGACGGCAGACCAGAGGCCTGTACTACGAAGCAAGATCAACATGGCCTGGATTTCTTTCAGTAATCCGGCTTCACTAACCCTAACAACTGTGGTCCCGGATAACCGGTGTCACGAAGGTGGTTATCAACTAGTTCAATCAATCCAGGTTTGTCCAATCTAGAGACGCACGCGTTTACATAAAAGAGGCGGTGTTTGGGCACCACGACCAATCGCAAACATCTACCAGAGCCGCATGTTATATATAAGGAGAGCAAATTATAATTCTACATGAATATGAAGGACACAGACTCGGTTTTCCAGGCAAAACGCAATACAGTCGCTGCTTCCTAAAACAGGAAGGAAAGATGGCAAAAAAAAAAAATAGCCGACGCTGTAGATGTTTAAATCACAACTCCAAAATCACTTCCCCATCAGTCAGGACCAAGATCTAACCATAACTACACTTGGGCTTTCCATAAACTTTCGTTGCTTTAGCCTTTTATTTCAGTTGCAACCCTGGCAGTGGTAAGCGATCGTGAGCGCAAATAAAAAATATAAAAACATAATTCAAACCGATGTGCGCATTGGCGACACACGGCTCAAGAAGCCAATATGTAGCCTAATTCCCTCCCATTAAAATATATAGGCTATATTTCATAAAAATACCCATGTTAACAGGGTTGTTAGTCTCTAAATGTTTTAACTTTTATGAGCGCACCCCTCTCTCCCCCTCTCTCTCTCTCTGCACCGAGCTCCGCCTGATCTTCTTTAAGAATGGTGACGCCGTTATCAATCGACCTATTGATTGGTCAGTAGGAGGTGCTTTTACACCGGTTGATCTCTGATCTCCAACTTAACCTGCTCCCGACTAGGTTAAGTGTTCAGCATGAGTTACCATGGCGATTGAACCCGATAACAACTGATCCACCTTCGTAGTACAGAAAATCCTGGGTTGAGCCTTAAGTTAGCTCGTTAACGCCAAATCCTGCTTCGTAGTACAGGCCTCAGGTGATGCTCCTCACAAATGGCATAATCGCACTACATGAAGGGCGCCCCCTATTTAAGATGTCGACGACCGCTTGATTATCGCACAAAACTGAGATACGTTTGTGCTGCCATTGATGGCCCCAGACGCGGCAAGCTACGGCGATGGGGTAAATCTCATGCAAGGCCGACGAATCGAGCAGGGAGAAGGTGGGAGGCCAGTGACCTGCGAACCACTGCCCCTGCAAAAATCCTTTCGGCTGAAGTGATAGGGGAATCTAAATCAGCTTTAACTTCTTCACTAAGTGAGGGGAGCGTTAATTGATCAAAAAAATCTTGAAAAGATTCATTAGTAACTAAGCACTCCGATGAGTATAGCTGTGTGTAATATGATTTAAAAAGTGTATTAATTATTTGAGGGTCCGATGATGTGTCTCCATTAGCAGTCACAATCTCTGTGATAGTTCGTTCATTTTGTTGTGCTTTTAAGCGCCATGCAAGTCGTTTCCCTGCCTTCTCTCCCTGATCATAATAGGTCTGCTTCAGTCTAATTAAGCCTACCAACGCTTTATTGGTAGATAACCTGTTATACTTTGCTTTTAGAATTGCTAATTCTCGTTGTTTTTCTCTACTGTTATCACCAATTGTTTCTAATTCAAGTTCCTTTATATCCCTTTCCAGCTTCAAAATCTCTAAATATTGTTTATTTGATTTATTTCTTGTATATCCCATAATTTGACCCCTCATAAAAGCTTTGAAAGCTTCCCATCATATTGAGGCGGATGTTTCTGTTGTGTTCAACTGAAAATAGTCATCAATATTTTGCCTGACGTATTCAAGGAATTTGGGATTTTGTAGCCACTGTGGCTTTAGGTGCCAAAGGGTTTTTCTTTGGACAGCAGGTGAAGCTGAGTAATTAAGCAGAAGTAGAGCATGGTCGGAAATTAGAATACTCTTATAGGTACAGCCACTAACATTAGGAGCAAGCGATTTGGACATAAGAAAGTAATCAATGCGGCTGTAAGTATTATGTGTAGCAGAATGACAGGAGAACTCTTTCTTTGCAGGGTTCTCTGCTCTCCAAATATCAATTAGGTTAAGCTCCTGCATAAACTGGTGAATTATTTTCCTGCTCCTTGCATGAGTTAAATCTATGCCCGAAGAGCGATCAAGTTTTGGGTCAAGGGTGCAGTTAAAATCAACCCCAATTATTATGGCCCCCTGTAGAGAAGCAATAAGTAAAAATACATTATTATAAAAGTTTGGGTCGTCATTATTAGGACCATATAAATTCACAAGGATCAAGTCTTGGTCTAATAACGAGGCTTGTATAATAATAATGAATCTGCCCGCTGGATCCAAAACAGACTTTTGTATACGAAGAGGAACAGACTTATGAACAAGCACTGCCATTCCCCTGGAATGTGATTTTCATTAGAAAGCAGGTGTGTTTTTACTACTAAACTATTTTTCGGATGATATTGCTTGAGCCTATCCATAACTTGCTTTACTTTTAACCAGTTTCCTTAGGCCTCTAACATTCCAGGAGATTATCTTAAGGTCTAAATTCTTATCTATGTATTAATACTGTGACTATGGCATGGCCCTGATGATAACTCATAACAGGGACTTCCGGTATGGCCGCAAGCTAGAAGGTCGCGTTCGAGCCTGCTCTCTACAACAATCCTGACTAATCCTTTTAGTTGAGCCAAAACTCTCCGAAACTTTGAATCTGGCGCAGAAATGCCTGGCACTGGAAAAGGGAGCAGAGATAAGCCTAAATCAACTACGCAATCCAAATTAACAAGCTTTGGATCGCATGGCATAGAGCAGCAAGCTAGCAAGGAAGCTAACGTTACGAATGATGCTAACGCTGCTAGCAAAGAAACTAACGAAGGTGTTGTGAACGACAACGCGATGATTCCACCCGGCAAAGACCAACAGCTGCTAAATATGCCTAAAGATGAGATATTGGGAGAGATACGCAGTTTGAAAACAGAGTTCGCGGGAAGATTTGATGGCGTATTGAAAGCTATAGAAAAAACAAGAAAGGATATGTCAGAATGTACAGAGCGGATGGCCGAGGCAGAGGTGCGTCTGTCTAATGTGGAAGACGAACAAGTCGACTTGAAAGCGGTGGTCGAGAGTTTACAGAAAAGAAATAAACATCTTGAGGACAAAATGGTTGATATGGAAACAAGATCGCGTTTGAACAATCTCAGGCTGGTGGGTCTCCCTGAAGATTGTGAGGGCTCTGACATGTGCGGGTTTTTTGGAGTGCTGGTTGCCAGATGCGCTGGAGTTAAACCCAATGCGTCACCCTTTAGTCCTGGAAAGGGCTCACCGCGTCGGTCCAAGGAGAGACACCGATACCTCGCCGAGAACGGTAATCATGAGATTTCTTAACTACAAGCAGAAAGAAACCGTACTAAGAGCTGCCAAAACAAAGAAGGATATCTTATACAAGAACCAACGTGTGAAGCTGTTTGCTGATGTCGCTACGGAGGTGCACAGGCAGCGGAAGCAGTTCGAGGTTGTTCGCAACCAGCTCTGTAAACTGGGGGTGCGGCATGGCATTCTTTCCCCATCCACATTGGTGCTGACATACAAGGAGAAAGTCCACAAGTTCACTTCCCCAGCGGAGGCCAAGATCTTTGTCCAGAAGATCCAAACGGATATAGAAGAAACCGAATGACTTGTGTTTATAGGTACTGCCACTGCCGTAACAACCACATATTGTAGGTATTTTTGATAAGGCATTTTTAAAGTTGTAAATGCAAGTACTGTTCAATAAGGATACATTATTTGATTATAGTAGCAGGTGAACGTTGAGATGTTTCTATACTGACAACAGTTCAGATCTCAGGAATCTGACGGTGTTAGCGGTTGGAAGTAGTGTATTTCAGGGGTTTACCATGTTAGCTGGGAAGGGGGTTTTTGTCTTTGTGATGTTCATGCTGTTCGCAGCTTTTAGTTTATGTTCCAGTGTTCTACTGTGTGTTAACTCTCAGACGCATTTATATTGTACAAAAATAATGCTATTGTATGTTTTGCTTAGATGACACAAAAATTAGAAATTAAATATACTTCCTGGAATTGCAGGGGCTTAAGTAAACCTAAAAAGATCAAGCAGGTTATGAATAAAATAAAAGATCTAGGCTCTAAAATAGTTTTCCTGTAGGAAACCCACACTCTTGAGGAGGAAAATATCAGAATAAGCAGGAGGTAGCAGGGATCGCTGTATGCATCCTCATTTACATCAAGAGCTCGAGGTGTAATTACACTAATTCATAAATCGCTACCATTGCATGTCACAAATGTTATAAAAGATAAATTTGGAAGATACGTCATTATTGAAGGATCTATTTTACATGAAAATTTCAACTTAGTGAATGTATATGGAACTAATATAGATGATGATTGATTCTTTATAAATTTATTTCTAACCATTTCTTCTCTCTCAGGAAAAAATATTATTGGTGGAGATTGGAACTGCGTTGTAAATCCATTTCTAGACCGATCCACTGGAATTGACCAGACTCATCATAAAAGCAGAGAAACCATCCAGAACTTTATGAAGGAGTTGCAGATGGTAGATATTTGGCGTCATTATAATCCAACCAATATTACTCTTGTCACTCTAAAACATTTAATACATATTCTCGCTTAGATTACTTTCTGATTTCGGCAGACTTGTTGCCTAATATGGGAGAATGTTCCTACGATAGTATTACAATATCAGACCATGCTTCATGTAACATAAAATATACTCATAAAGATTTATTGATAGACCCTCCTAGATGGTGCTTACATCAAAAATGGCTCAAGGATGAATCTTTAGTAGGATATGTTGGGAATAAAATTCATGAATATTTTAGTATAAACACAACACAAACTACTGCTCGTGTCAAATGGGATGCCTTTAAGGCCTGTATAAGGGGTTATATCATTTCTTATACTTCCTCAAAATCTAAAGAATGGCGCAAGAAAAGACAACAATTAGAAGAAAAAATAAAGAATCTGGAGAAGCAGTTGTTTAGAGATAAGAATCCGTTATATTGTCTCCGTTGTTTCTGTACCTCCACAGATAGGTCTGGAAAGAACATGACATGGTGCTCCCGATACAACACTTTTCCTTTTTGACGAGCTGCTCTCATTACTCGAACTTTGTCCTGATAGTTAAGGAACTTAATGATAAGTGTACGCTGGGGGCGCTGGGCCCTGTCGTCCGGGCAGCCGGTGTGCACGTTCAATAATAACGGGACTCTGAAACATGTCCGGTCCGAAGATTTCGGGCAGCCAGGGTTGAAGGAATACAATCGCGTCCCCCCTTCAGTTTTCTCGATCTCCGGTGTCTGTTTTTGAGGTCATCAAGTTTTAGTGTTAGCTCTTGGACTTTCTTTTCAAGGGACTTTTCCTTGCTAGTTAGCGCTGAAATGTCATCTTCAGCTTTGCCGATGCGGGACTCTGCCGACGTTAGTCTCTCTGAAACAGCACCAATTGCTTCCTTTATCTCATGGTTGCAGTTAAAATCAACCCCAATTATTATGGCCCCCTGTAGAGAAGCAATAAGTAAAAATACATTATTATAAAAGTTTGGGTCGTCATTATTAGGACCATATAAATTCACAAGGATCAAGTCTTGGTCTAATAACGAGGCTTGTATAATAATAATGAATCTGCCCGCTGGATCCAAAACAGACTTTTGTATACGAAGAGGAACAGACTTATGAACAAGCACTGCCATTCCCCTGGAATGTGATTTTCATTAGAAAGCAGGTGTGTTTTTACTACTAAACTATTTTCGGATGATATTGCTTGAGCCTATCCATAACTTGCTTTACTTTAACCAGTTTCCTTAGGCCTCTAACATTCCAGGAGATTATCTTAAGGTCTAAATTCTTATCTATGTATTAATACTGTGACTATGGCATGGCCCTGATGATAACTCATAACAGGGACTTCCGGTATGGCCGCAAGCTAGAAGGTCGCGTTCGAGCCTGCTCTCTACAACAATCCTGACTAATCCTTTTAGTTGAGCCAAAACTCTCCGAAACTTTGAATCTGGCGCAGAAATGCCTGGCACTGGAAAAGGGAGCAGAGATAAGCCTAAATCAACTACGCAATCCAAATTAACAAGCTTTGGATCGCATGGCATAGAGCAGCAAGCTAGCAAGGAAGCTAACGTTACGAATGATGCTAACGCTGCTAGCAAAGAAACTAACGAAGGTGTTGTGAACGACAACGCGATGATTCCACCCGGCAAAGACCAACAGCTGCTAAATATGCCTAAAGATGAGATATTGGGAGAGATACGCAGTTTGAAAACAGAGTTCGCGGGAAGATTTGATGGCGTATTGAAAGCTATAGAAAAAACAAGAAAGGATATGTCAGAATGTACAGAGCGGATGGCCGAGGCAGAGGTGCGTCTGTCTAATGTGGAAGACGAACAAGTCGACTTGAAAGCGGTGGTCGAGAGTTTACAGAAAAGAAATAAACATCTTGAGGACAAAATGGTTGATATGGAAACAAGATCGCGTTTGAACAATCTCAGGCTGGTGGGTCTCCCTGAAGATTGTGAGGGCTCTGACATGTGCGGGTTTTTGGAGTGCTGGTTGCCAGATGCGCTGGAGTTAAACCCAATGCGTCACCCTTTAGTCCTGGAAAGGGCTCACCGCGTCGGTCCAAGGAGAGACACCGATACCTCGCCGAGAACGGTAATCATGAGATTTCTTAACTACAAGCAGAAAGAAACCGTACTAAGAGCTGCCAAAACAAAGAAGGATATCTTATACAAGAACCAACGTGTGAAGCTGTTTGCTGATGTCGCTACGGAGGTGCACAGGCAGCGGAAGCAGTTCGAGGTTGTTCGCAACCAGCTCTGTAAACTGGGGGTGCGGCATGGCATTCTTTCCCCATCCACATTGGTGCTGACATACAAGGAGAAAGTCCACAAGTTCACTTCCCCAGCGGAGGCCAAGATCTTTGTCCAGAAGATCCAAACGGATATAGAAGAAACCGAATGACTTGTGTTTATAGGTACTGCCACTGCCGTAACAACCACATATTGTAGGTATTTTTGATAAGGCATTTTTAAAGTTGTAAATGCAAGTACTGTTCAATAAGGATACATTATTTGATTATAGTAGCAGGTGAACGTTGAGATGTTTCTATACTGACAACAGTTCAGATCTCAGGAATCTGACGGTGTTAGCGGTTGGAAGTAGTGTATTTCAGGGGTTTACCATGTTAGCTGGGAAGGGGGGTTTTTTGTCTTTGTGATGTTCATGCTGTTCGCAGCTTTTTAGTTTATGTTCCAGTGTTCTACTGTGTGTTAACTCTCAGACGCATTTATATTGTACAAAAATAATGCTATTGTATGTTTTGCTTAGATGACACAAAAATTAGAAATTAAATATACTTCCTGGAATTGCAGGGGCTTAAGTAAACCTAAAAAGATCAAGCAGGTTATGAATAAAATAAAAGATCTAGGCTCTAAAATAGTTTTCCTGTAGGAAACCCACACTCTTGAGGAGGAAAATATCAGAATAAGCAGGAGGTAGCAGGGATCGCTGTATGCATCCTCATTTACATCAAGAGCTCGAGGTGTAATTACACTAATTCATAAATCGCTACCATTGCATGTCACAAATGTTATAAAAGATAAATTTGGAAGATACGTCATTATTGAAGGATCTATTTTACATGAAAATTTCAACTTAGTGAATGTATATGGAACTAATATAGATGATGATTGATTCTTTATAAATTTATTTCTAACCATTTCTTCTCTCTCAGGAAAAAATATTATTGGTGGAGATTGGAACTGCGTTGTAAATCCATTTCTAGACCGATCCACTGGAATTGACCAGACTCATCATAAAAGCAGAGAAACCATCCAGAACTTTATGAAGGAGTTGCAGATGGTAGATATTTGGCGTCATTATAATCCAACCAATATTACTCTTGTCACTCTAAAACATTTAATACATATTCTCGCTTAGATTACTTTCTGATTTCGGCAGACTTGTTGCCTAATATGGGAGAATGTTCCTACGATAGTATTACAATATCAGACCATGCTTCATGTAACATAAAATATACTCATAAAGATTTATTGATAGACCCTCCTAGATGGTGCTTACATCAAAAATGGCTCAAGGATGAATCTTTAGTAGGATATGTTGGGAATAAAATTCATGAATATTTTAGTATAAACACAACACAAACTACTGCTCGTGTCAAATGGGATGCCTTTAAGGCCTGTATAAGGGGTTATATCATTTCTTATACTTCCTCAAAATCTAAAGAATGGCGCAAGAAAAGACAACAATTAGAAGAAAAAATAAAGAATCTGGAGAAGCAGTTGTTTAGAGATAAGAATCCGTTATATTGTCTCCGTTGTTTCTGTACCTCCACAGATAGGTCTGGAAAGAACATGACATGGTGCTCCCGATACAACACTTTTCCTTTTTGACGAGCTGCTCTCATTACTCGAACTTTGTCCTGATAGTTAAGGAACTTAATGATAAGTGTACGCGGGGGGGCGCTCGGGCCCTGTCGTCCGGGCAGCCGGTGTGCACGTTCAATAATAACGGGACTCTGAAACATGTCCGGTCCGAAGATTTCGGGCAGCCAGGGTTGAAGGAATACAATCGCGTCCCCCCCTTCAGTTTTCTCGATCTCCGGTGTCTGTTTTTGAGGTCATCAAGTTTTAGTGTTAGCTCTTGGACTTTCTTTTCAAGGGACTTTTCCTTGCTAGTTAGCGCTGAAATGTCATCTTCAGCTTTGCCGATGCGGGACTCTGCCGACGTTAGTCTCTCTGAAACAGCACCAATTGCTTCCTTTATCTCATGGTTGGAAGAGATAACTTCACGTAACTGAACAGTGAAGTCAGCTCTCATTAAATGAATGGCGGCTAAAATGTTAGCGCTATCGGCTTGGGGGGCTGCGTCAGCATCCTCTGAGTTTACCTCGCTATCCACCGAGGTGTGGTCCATGCTAGCGTCGTCGTCATCATCAACGCCACTTGTCGCCATTCTAATCTGGTTGACTGCTTTCTTTCTTGGCATTTTTATTCACAACATGAACACGAAGCAATTATTAAACCAAACTAGTCGGTTGAGGGTCGATTTGGCAAAATGGAAGTGCTAAAAAGAACACACAGAGTCGGAGCTCAAGAACCTGCCGCCTCTCCCTCTCAGCCCCTAATGTCATCATGTTTACTAAAATCTTTGATTACTAAAGGGTTTGGCTCCATGACATTATACAATAACTTTATATGAAGGAGAATCCATGAAACAGTTACAGAAGCTAAACTATTTTTTTCTTGCAAACTGCAAAGTAGTAAAATAAACTCAAATCGAATGAATACACATACAAACAACTTTAACATTGTTTCCCTTTCCAAATAAAATAGTTGTAAGCTAATTGTATAAACACTACCTTGGCCACAGGTAAGTTAGGTTGTTGTAGTGTGGTTGTAGTGGGCGACTGAACGTAGCTCCGCTGTCAGCCTCCTTCGCTGTTTGAATAATGTTAGTAGGTTGGCGGACGTATTTCAGTGAGGCAAGACATCTTAAATCCAGTGTTTTAATCATTGCTCTGAACCCATCTTTCTCAACGGTCTGTAGCGGGACCGTAGGTGGATTGCGTTCATAATGTTACTCCGCTGCATGCTTGAAGTTACATGTCATTAATGTTAGCACGGTAATGTTAGCACGGCCGAGTAACGTTAGAGCGACGGGCAACAACAGTGGCTAAATTATGTCAGATTTTTTAGTAACAAAAAACTTGGGAACAACAGAGGGCTCCTCCCTTGAGCACACGTTCTTCTGGTGTATCTCCGGTCTTTCTTCATCCTCTAGCTAACTTTCTTCTTGGTTCTTGAATGTGCAGTAGCGACCGGAACCTCTCCCAGTTTAACAGACTGTTATGCTACCTGGCTAGCTAGGCTAGCAGCTATAATGTTACACAGCTGGGCTTGGGCGGTGTAGCTACATTTGTAAATGTAAAATTATTAGTGTTAGAAACTGTTTAAGTCACAAATTGTTATACGCTATGGTGTTTTATCCTTTTAAAGAGAGTTAGTTGTGGGTTATTAATTGTTGTTATAAAGTTACTACCATGAGTGAGAAGGGTACACAGTTAATAGGGTGCTGCGACGGAGTGAAAAAAAACTGGAAAAAACTCAGCCCGTGGATCTGTTAACTTTTCCGATCCCCGCTCCAGCTATTTAGTTGGAATGCTGTTCAACAGCATTCCAACTATTGTTATTCGGTTTTTTGGCTCAGCGTAACTTCTGCATACTTTTAGTGATGGGACAACCGACTCTTTTACGTGAGTCGGTTCAACCAGACAGTCGTTGGTTGGCCTACCGAGTTAATAGATTCGGTCACCTGCTCGCGTGCAGGTAGGACTTTTATTCATTGAAATATGTTCTCAGGGCAGCATTGCATCTTATTGGTTCTCTCAGCCATCCAATTAGTGCCAGGAGGAGGCGGGACATGGATTATTTTAATTTTTTAGGAGCCGGGGCTTAGATTATTTGAAGGAGATATTGCAGACAAAAGGAGGTCGTTGCAGTCAAGGTAATTGTATGTTTTATGTTCAACTATATTAGAAAATGTCAAGATATTAAAGTATTTGTATTAAAGTAAAGCTTTGTTTTTCCATCAACCTGTTATTTAACTAGCTCGCTAACTAATAAGCTAGCTTGCAACATTAGCTAGCTAGCTCTAAGAAATGACAGGATCATAGCTAATGTTACCTTATATTCTATTAATTACCTTAGCCTGATGAAATGTGTAACTTTTATGGCTATGATAGCAAGTTACACTGCTCTCATTGCACCTTATGTTAAGTCTAGGGACATTTTTGCTGCGGTATTCTTGCTGCTCTCAGGGCATCTTGTCATAGCTACATGCAACTAAATTATTGGCTGCTCTCAGTGCATTTTTGCTGCATAAATTCTAATACTGCTCTTAGAGCACCTAGTATCTGCATGCAAAATGAATTGGCTGCTCTTAGGGGAACTTTGCTGCATATATTCTAATACTGGCTGCTCTCAGGGCAACTTGTAGTATCTGCATGCAACATTCATTGGCTGCTCTTAGGGCAACTTCCCTGTATATTCTAAAACTGGCTGCTCTCAGGGCACCTTGTAGTAGCTGCATACAACATGAATTGGCTGCTCTTAGGGCAACTTCGCTGCATATATTCTAATACTGGCTGCTCTCAGAGCACCTTGTAGTATCTGCATGCAACATGAATTGGCTGCTCTTAGGGCAATTTCGCTGCATATATTCTAATACTACTCTCAGGGCATACTGCATACTGCTTTGAGGCTACCTTATGACATTAGGTCTACGATTGGCTGCTCTAAGGACATTTTTACAGCATAAATTCTAATACTGCTCTCAGGGCACCTTACAGTATCTCCATGAAACATTCATTGTCTGCTCTTACGACATTTTTGTTGGCAAGTCTGATAATAATGTAATTGTAATTCAAATACTACAACTACACACACATCATGTTACATTCACTTATCATTTATTTAGCTTAAATTCACAGGGTGCACAACCAGGCCCGGGAGAGAAAATGACTGTCCACAAAACAAAATCAGAGAAGGTAAGGTAAGATAGTAATGATGTTAAAGAAAGATATGTACACACAATATCGTATGTGTTGATGTCTATGAATTTGTCTTAAATAGGAGCACACTATACAATGACAACAGTGGAGAGTTGCTGGATCTGTCTGTCCCCAAAGTTCCAGAGATCTACAAGGATTTCACCCGTTTCTGCACTTTGGCTGCTCTTAATTTCTGCACCATCATCTGCATAATCCAAGTGATAAAAGAGAGAACAAACTATTGTTTTCTCTGCTTACATGAATAGGTGCCTGTAGTGTCTGCCGACATATACAATCAATTCAATAAATGTTAAGTATCACTGATATTTCTTAAATCATTGTAGTTTTTCACAGCAATAAGATACAGATTAATAAGCAATGTTCATATTTGCAACAAACTAAAACCCTGATTTTTTCATGTTCTGTAGCATTTATAAAAAAAACAGTACATTTAAATGTACTAGAGCCGACACTTGGTAAATGGCAACGCAAATTAAGAATAATTAAATTAAATAGGAGGTATATGTAACTAGTAGAAGATAAATTAACTATACAAGAGCAATTAAGGCAAAGTTATGAGGTAGTGGCAAGTTAAAGTGACGTATAATCAATAGCAGGGAGTCAAGTCAACAGTGTACACCAGAATAATATATACTGTGATTAAGTAATGATACTTAATGTCTGTACTCATATAACAAAACAGAAAAATATATATAGTGTATGATGCGATGCAGTATGGAAACAACAGAGTCCCATATGACCCCAAGAGACTTTAAGTGCAGTTGTTGATGATGTTAACTACAGGCAAAACTTTCAGATGGTTGTAGTCTGTAGCCAGCCATACAGTAGGTAGATCTGGAGCAGCAGGGTGACTTCTAGCTTTCATGGGTTGGTGATGAGACACTGTGCTGCTATGATGCAGCAGCTCAACAGTGGTCGAGCCCTTTAGCCCCAACTGGAAGAAAAGAAAGTAAAACAAAATACTTGTTTTTTTCTGTTCAGTTTGCTTTGTATGAATTAAAAAAATAACTATTTAAGGAGCAAATAAGAAAGCATATAATTTCTTGATTATAGTGGTGAAATTGTACATAAGGTTACAACTTTTTAAACAGACATATTAATTCATCATTTTCAGACTAATGTTATATGAAGGAATGAAGACTACATTCTGATGAACAACACTCTACAGTGATGCAAAAACATACAAACAATCCAGTTTCTGGTGTTCTTTCAGTTTTATTACAGTTTAGGTTTTACAATTGGCTCTATCATGAAATTATCCAAATCCCCAGGAACATGGTTAACCAAACAAGGAAAAAAATACAAAGTGGGGTCATCTCATATACACGTACTGTCCGTCATATGTCGTTCCATCTAGCTAAACTCTATAAAGAAAATATATTTGTTTATGGACATCAAGCTAAGCTATATGCTAGCGGCATATGCTAGTACTGCATTCTAGTATTAGATTGTATGCTGCAAAAATGTCCTTAGAGCAGCCAATTGCAGACCTAATGTCATAAGGTGTCGTAAGAGCAGCATAAGAAAATCTGCAACAAAAATGCCCTAAGACCAGCCAATGAATGTTGTATGGAGATTCGGTAAGGTGCCCTGAGAGCAGTATTAGAATATATGCAGCGAAGTTGTCCTAAGAGCAGTCTATTCATGTTTCATGCAGATACTACAAGGTGCCCTGAGAGCAGTATTAGAATATATGCAGCAAAGTTGCCCTAAGAGCATCCAATGAATGTTGCAAGGAGATACTACAAGGTGCCCTGAGAGCAGCCAGTATTAGAATATATACAGGGAAGTTGCCCTAAGAGCTGCCAATGGCTGTTGCATGCAGCTACTACAAGGTGCCCTGAGAGCAGTATTAGCATATATGCAGGGAAGTTACCCTAAGAGCAGCCAATGAATGTTGCATGCAGATACTGCAAGGTTCCCTGAGAGCAGTATTATAATAGGCCTATATGCAGGGAAGTTGCCCTAAGAGCAGCCAATGAATGTTGCATGCAGATACTACAAGTTGCCCTGAGAGCAGCCAGTATTAGAATATATGCAGCAAAGTTCCCCTAAGAGCAGCCAATTCATTTTGCATGCAGATACTAGGTGCTCTAAGAGCAGTATTAGAATTTATGCAGCAAAAATGCACTGAGAGCAGCCAATAATTTAGTTGCATGTAGCTATGACAAGATGCCCTGAGAGCAGCAAGAATACCGCAGCAAAAATGTCCCTAGACTTAACATAAGGTGCAATGAGAGCAGTGTAACTTGCTGTCATAGCCATAAAAGTTACACATTTCATCAGGCTAAGGTAATTAATAGAATATAAGCTAACATTAGCTATGATCCTGTCATTTCTTAAAGCTAGCTAGCTAATGTTGCAAGCTAGCTTACATTAGTTAGCTAGCTAGTTAAATAACAGGTTGATAGAAAAACAAAGCTTTACTTTAATACAAATACTTTAATATCTTGACATTTTCTAATATAGTTGAACATAAAACATACAATTACCTTGACTGCAACGACCTCCTTTTGTCTGCAACATCTCCTTCAAATAATCTAAGCCCCGGCTCCTAAAAAATTCAAATAATCCATGTCCCGCCTCCTCCTGGCACTAATTGGATGGCTGAGAGAACCAATAAGATGCAATGCTGCCCTGAGAACATATTTCAATGAATAAAAGTCCTACCTGCGAGGAGACCGCCCACCAGGGTACCGAATGTAACCGTGGCCAGTGCGTGAGTCTAGTGTCGGTCAGTATGAGTGTGTAAATAATATGTCGGGACCGAATGTATACTGCAACCGCTCGAGTCTTCCGCGGTGTCTTGGTTTCTGGCAGGGGAACGCGATCACTTCCCCCCCACGAGGGCACGCGAAGCCTGCGGTCTCCTCATGACAGTCTAACTACCATGTAGCAACATTCACTTCTAACATTTAACTTAACATAACTACCAAAATAACATGACGTGTATTTGTATGTGATGTACTGTACTTCCCCATCGATAAAGTGTGAATTGCCATGAAAACAATCCTCTAAGATGCACCAGAAACAAGGCTTGGTTAATAACTCAAACTTGCCGAGAACCAAGACACCGCTTGATTACATTAGACTCAAGAGGGCCAGCCGGTTGCACTCGTTCAGTAGCCTGGTGCGCGGCCTAGATAGCTCATTTCCTGATTGATTCATCCACCACTACTCCAGTGGAGGCGCTAATGAGCTAGATTACTACACACACAGTAGCAGAAGAATACCAGCTACACACAACCATGAAGTAAAAGAAAAAAAACGAGTCAGGTTGATTAACAGGCTCTTCGGTCAGTTCGTCAACACTACATACAGTACTTTTAGCTATTAAAACCATTCAACTTTTCAAATGTTTCAGCTAATGATGGGACTTCTTCAGTTTTTTTCTACTATTTATACTTTTTAAAATATTAAGCTTTTTAACACTTTTTTTTAACATTGAAGTGAATGAGAGCATCCTTCAAATCCTTAAAATCTTCTTCTGCTCCCAAAAGTTTCAGCTCCTTCATACTTTCACCTACAGACGCCAAACAAACTTTAAAATGTTCACAAAATATTCAGCTATCCGGCTACTACTTTTCAGTTTGATATCTTTTACAGTTTTTGTGAAAAAGCTGTTTAAGTTTAGTGATCATTTCAGGAAATTTTATCGATTAAACAGAGTGTGTATTGCACTGCTTAGAGTGGGTGATGTCACAGTCACAGCACAGAGCCTTAAAAAAATTATCTTGGTCCCTTTTCTATAAATTGCTCTCCCGCCAACATTATCTACTTGTCATACACAATCTATACATCAAAACGTAGGTATTTTTGTCTAGTTTCAGACAATGTTGTTGTGTGTCAGTTTTGTGATACGCCTTTTACTTTTGGCTGGTTGAGCTTCCAAATGACGAGAGATACAAATCTCCCTCCATTGGCTGCAATGGTAAACATCCTCCATATTTTCCAGTGAAGAGCAGAACGAACCACTTTTTTAAATCGCTGATATGCCCACATTTTTATGTTTATCCATATAAATTTTATACCGATACGTTCACAAAGGCCTTGTGGTGCTCAGGATGACGTCATTTGACTGATAGCAGTTATAGTTTCGCTCTCAGGGACTGAATAGCTGAAGCACAGCACAGCTGACAGTTCAAAGCATGTTTATAAACATTCACAGGCCATTGGTTACCATGACAACACTTTCACAGACACACACCCAGATACTACAGGCACTAATATGAACAGTAGTCTAGATCTGTTGTCTTCCACTTCTGTCTGTCTGTCTTCTCTGTTCTATTCTCTTGTTCTGGTCTGTCTTTCTGTCTGTCTGTCTCCTTATCTGTCTGTCTCCTCCTCTGTTTTTGTTTTTGTCTCCCTCCTCCTCCCTCATTCTCCGTCTCTCGCTGTCTCCTGCCCTAGTTCTGTCTTCCTCCCTCAGTCTCCCTCCCTCTGTCTCCCTTCCTCCCTCCCTCCTTCTCTTTTCTCTGTCTCCCTCACTCCCTCCCTCCCTCACTCCCTCTCCCTCCCTCTCTTTCTCTCTCTCCCTCCCTCCTTCTCAATCTCTCTTGCTCTCTCTCTCTCTATCACTCCTCTCTCTACCTCCCTCCCTTCCTCTCTCACTACCTCTCTCCCTCCCTCCTTCTGTCTCTCCCTCCCTCCATCCCTCCAGGGTCATTTGTGATTTCATCCATGTATATAGCCCGTTTCTTTTCAGGCAATATATCCACCTCTCAGCTCTTTAGGGTCATGCTTGTTTGTTCTACGCAATGGATATGGCTGATAATAATACAAAGTCTTTAAACTTTCAGCCTTTTTAGTCAATTTTAGTCAAAGTTGCTCTCTTTCTTTTCCTCTCCTCTCTTTCCTCTCTCTCTCCTTCTCTCTTTATTCTCTTTCTCTCCTCTCTCTTCTCTCTTCTCGTCTTTTCTCTCCTGCTCTTCTTTCTTCTCTCTTTCTTTCCTTCTCTCTTTCCTCTCTTTCTTCTTGTTCAGCCCCATTCTTTTCACCTAATATATTTCACATCTCATCTCAGCTAGAGTGATGCTTTTTCGTTCTATGCAGTGTATATATCTGATAATAATAAAAATATTTCTTCTTTCAGCCTTTTCAACTTTAATCTTTAACAGTATTACAGTTCAGCTTCCAGCTTTTCTAACAAGCTCTTCACTATTTAGGTAATGCAGTTTAGCTTCCAACTCTGAACATTTCCCAGATGTTTCAGCAGTGCAGTGCAATGCATTTGAGCTTTAAGATTTTTCATACAATTTGTTTCATATTTCTGTATATGTGAGTCATTATCAGTTAGAACATATACTCAGACCTCACAATGTTCTACATATTTTGTCATTATTCAACCTTTAAAGCCAACAGTTCAGTTTAGCATAAACTTTTAACTTTTTAATGAAATTCATACTTATTAAACCGATTTCCACTTTTTCAACTATTCTCACTACTTCAACTTCTTCTTACGGATTTAAGCTATTCATCCAGTTAGCTTTAGCAATTCAGCTGTTCAGCATTCCCACGCATTTTCTGCAGGAAATGCATTTTCTAGTTTTTTTTAATATCGGGGCCGATATCTGATCCTAATATCGGATCGGTGCACCCCTAATTCATATACTGGGCTTGATTGTAGATGGCTGTCAGGTGTGCATGGCGGGAGAGGTGATGGTGGAATGACGAGCAGGTGTGTGTAGTTAGCTGGCAGGCAAGTCGGAGAAGGGGAAAACACAGGAGACAGAGAGAGGCAGGGCCAACAGAGGAAACTGACAGTGGAAATGAAATAGAACTACGAAACTAGAAGAAGAAGAAGATTTATTTATATTAGGACAATGCACATTAATCAACATTTCTGTAAATGTGCCAGTGTTAGCCAGTCGGCTAATTTTCAACTGTAGTCCTAGTTGCATGCATGTCTTTATGGTGGGAAGAAACCGGAGCACCCGGAGGAAACCCACGCAAGCACGGGGAGAACATGCAAACTCCACACAGAAAGGCCTGGGACGACCTGGGTTCGAACCCAGAACCTGTGAGGCAGAAGTGCTAACCACTGAGCCACCGTGCTGTTGCAAGAAGACTAAAACAAAAGACTCACAGCCAGCCGACCCCAACCATCACAGGGATTAGAGTCATTTGTCTGTCCAGCCTGTGTCACTGATCAGTTAGTTGTGTCTTTGGATGGTAACCGAAAGCTTTACACTTTCCAAAGTGGAAATCGGTGAGTATATAACTCACCGATTTCCACTTTACATATAGTACACACAGACAACCCACAATACAGACAATATGTAAGTACCACAATGGAGACATGAATGTAGGAGTTGCAGGGAATTTTTGCCAATCTCTCACCTTGTACTTGTATTTTCTCTACTGAGTATTGTTTTTTAAACTTTAACAAATAATTCCATGTTTGGTTCCATAAAAAGGAAAACTCAGACTCACTGCTAAGACTCACAGCTCTAAGATTCTGAAGTATTTCTCTAAAGAAGGAAAAGACTGGCCATTTTTAAGAGTATGAGAAAACACAAAATCTGGATTGATGGGTAATAAATTGATAATTTAGTGTCATTGTCTTTATTTCACCAGACTAGTGGAAAAGCTATGTATGGTGACTCCCTCTGGACAGCAGCCAGGGAAACATCCAAGCAGGCTGGAGGATGAAGAGGGTGTGGAAATAGCCGTTTGTAGGCATGGATTTCTCTCTTTCTTTCTTTTATTTCATTTTTTTTTTAAATATAAATGTGAAATCTGTCTATATAACCTAGTTTTTAATGATTTATTATGTTTATTGATTATTTATTTCATCCCTGAAGGTCTGAACATCTTTGCCTACCCAAAAAGAAGCATCATCTTAACCAATAGTCTGAAAAAGCACAGGCAAGTTCTTAATGGAAATTAATGTTGTGTTTTATACATGATATACACAATGTTGAATAACAAGGTTTCCTGACAAAGAAAGTAGCACAGAACACTGTTCTTTGTCTTCCTGCATATATTTGCTGGTTTGTTTTTTAAAATCGTATTGTTTCATAATTTTTCACACCAGCAGTCTGGTGTTTACAGTGCATTTAATAGCAGGTATAAATGCAATAGGTATGTTGTCATTGCCTTGATAAAACCTAATATTTCCTTGTTAACCTACTCTACATCTCCTTGCAGATCAAGTTAAGTGCAAGAAACCAGGAAGAGGTAGGCACCACTATTGGTGAAGAGGTTGAGCAGGTTAACAGTTTCCTTTCAAGATGTGCTGTGACCACCAAATACATGTCAATGTCAGGTTGGTAAATGTACTTGAATTTTAGAATTGTAGATTTATAAATTTATACAATTGTTTCTGCACTTTTAAAATTTATCATAATCATAATATGGGACTTCGGAAAATGTGGGCACTCTTTTGGCCATAACTAGTATGAAATTCTATTGCTTAATTTGGGTGAACTGCTGATAAAAACTTGCCACACAATTTGATTTGTTTGTTTTATAATCAACAGTAAGGACAGGCATGTTAACAGTCCATGCCATGGGGTGGAATGACCGCAAGAGGGACAACCTCTATAGAGCCTTGTCTTCAAGATACTACAAGGTTTGTTAAGATTTTCTATCAAACAATTAGATGCTGTATGCATATGTTTCTGGCTGTGATCAATCTAGGGGGTGGCTGTGGCTCAGGAGGTTGAGTGTGGTTGTCCACTAATCATAGGCATCTATGGTAGCAAGTGTGATGTGTGACAGATTGAAAAAGAGACATTTAAAGTCAAGTGGTACAAGTCTATATAGATGTGTTACATTTACATTGAAAGATGTGTTGCATATTTTCTTTATAATTCAGGAGTATGAAATACTAAAGCCTTGTAAATCTTATGTATTTATGTTTTTTATGTATAAAGTTTTGCTGCATGTATTTGTATAGCATCTGACATATTTTTAACCCTTACACAGACATTAAAAAACACCATGAGGCAACTGTGACCCTGAAGAACATGCAGGAACAATGTCAGTGTTCTGATTACATACTGGAACAGTGTCAAGGACTGGTTAAGATTTTTTTTCTATGAAATGTATGTCGTTTACTGGAGGTCTTTTGTATTATAGAAATATACTACCGGTCAGTTTTAGAACACCCCAATTGTTTTTGTTTTTTATTGAAATTTTAGCAGTTCAAGTCCAATGAATAGCTTGAAATGGTACAAAGGTAAGTGGTGAACTGCCTGAGGTTAAAAAAGTAAGGTTACCCAAAACTGAAAAATAATTTTCAGAATTTTACAAAAAGGCCTTTTTCAGGGAACAAAAAATGGGTTAACAACTTAAAGCTGTTCTGCAGCAATGGAAGTTGATCAAGCTTTGAAAGTTGGTGCTACCAATTCCCACATTGTCTGGATTACTTACAACCCCCTCTGTTTGTATAAAAGTATTGTTGGAACACACTGTGGTACCATACCTTCGTGAGCATTATTTGAACAATATTGTACTGCAGAAAGTAGTGTGTTGCCATAAAAATGGCGGGAAAAAGGCAATTAACAATGGAAGAGAGACAGACCATCATAACACTTAAGAATGTTGGTCTTTCGTACAGAGAAATTGCGAAGAAAGTCAAGTTGTCATTGAGTACCACAGGGTCGGTGATTTGTACAGAGTGAAAGGCACCCTGAACCAAAACGGCTACCACAGCATTTTGCAGCGCCATGCAGTTCCCTCTGGTATGCGCCTAGTTGGTCAGGGGTTCATCCTACAGCAAGATAATGACCCTTAACATAAGTCCAAGCTATGCCAGAACTACTTTAGGAAAAAAGAACAAGATGGTAAGCTTAAAAACATGGAGTGGCCAGCACAGTCACCAGACTTAAACCCCATTGAGCTGGTTTGGGATGAACTGGACAGAAAAGTGAAAGCAAAGCAACCTACAAGTGCCACACATTTATGGGAACTTCTGCAACAGAGTTGGGAAGAACTTTCTGAAAAATATTTGATTTCCATTGTAGAAAGAATGCCACGAGTGTGTTCAGCTGTTATATCTGCCAAAGGGGGCTACTTTTATGAGTCAAAAATTTAGAATACATTTTGGTATATAAATTTATTCCATGATTTCTTTTTTAACTTAAATTGTTCATTTGTTCTATTCTTTCATTTCAGAGTAAGACATTGAACTGCATAAATTTTAATAAAAACCTGGAAAAATTGGGGTGTTCTAAAACTTTTGACTGTGTGTGTGTGTACACATATGTGTGTATATATACACTGTAAACCCTAATAAGTTCACATAACTCAAAAATTATTTTGTAACAGATTACACAAAAATATTTTAGTGATGTTTTTATGTTTTAAGTTTACATAAAACAAAAATTACATTTACAGTTGCCTTAAATTATCTCAATGTTATCTTATAAATATTGATATTCCTCAACTTATAATTAGGGAGTAATTCACTCAAAATTTTCAATATTTTTCAACTCATATAATGCAGGAAATACACTCAAAATTTTCAATATTTTTCAACTCATATAATGTGGGAAATACACTCAAAACTTTCAATATTCTTCAACTCATAAATGTGGGAAATACACTCAAAATATTAAATATTCTTCAAGTCATATAATGTGTGAAATACACTCAAAATTTTCAATATTCTTCAACTCATAATGTGGGACATGCAATCAAAATTAATTCTAAACTGAAATACTGATGTTGGTCCATTACACAATTATAATCAGCGAATAATGTTAGAAAACATGAAAGTGACACCACAGTGACAATTTAACTTTTTTTTTATTCAACACAATGTGCTTTTAAGGTTTATGACAAAACAAAGTGCTTGTCATAAATTAAAACAAAAAAGGAAAAGGAAATGACTCCATAAAAACAAAATGTGTTTTAAAGTACATTAAGTGTTAATAGTTCCATATTCTGATAGTGGTCATTGCTACAGAGGGTAGATTCAGTATTTTGGGTCTCCATATCACATTATTCAGTAAACATTATTATAAAAACTCACAAAGGCTTCATGATAAAATTCAATAAGATTCTAATTATAATCCATCCTCAACAGCAATGACAACTATTAGAATGTGGAGCCATTTAAAACGTTTTGGCACTTACTGTACCTTGAAGGCTGCAACTCACTTTTTTTAAATAAAACATTCAAATAAAAGTACTGGTTTCTACTGTGCCGTACTTCAACTGGCAACATCAAGGTAAGCATTAGGTCACACAACATTAAACATGTATAGTGCATGAATTCAACAGTCATTTCCCAAAAGTACAGTACAAAAACTTGGGCTTGGCAATACGTCAATGTTGTGGTATTTATCTATTAACAATCAATGTATTAAATCTGAGGTAGAAGAGGCAAAAAGTGTAACACATGAGGTACATGAGGTAGAAGAGGCAAATTATTACATTTGTAAAGAGGGGAAAAAAACAAAAAACATCCTCAATACTCAGCTCAACAAATAGTCCATTCTGAGTGATTCACTCATTGAACAAATCATTCTTCAGTGTCAGTAGACGCCCTTTCAGTGGTTTGTTGTCCTCAAGACACATCACAACTTTTTGGATAAATGTGAATGTAAGCTCGAGATTCTTTGGGTACTGTAGGTCTAGTGCATAGACATACCCAAAGAGCAGGAGAAATGAGTCAGCCAGGTTTGTGGGACCACTCACAAGTATTTCATCTTCCACGACAATACAGATGCTCTCAGGGCTGAAGAGGGCCGCATCAGTAGTATCATCAGTGACAACTGTCAGGAGAGCCACCGGAGTGTCAGTGAGGTCTGGACCATCTGCTGACTATAAAACACAAATAATACAAAAATGAGTTCAGCCCCTCAAGGATACAAATCATGCTAATGATGTCTAGACATTACGGTCACTTTGCACTTAGACTGCAACTAAGCTACATGTTTAAACTATTTTCTTTACATATGCTTATTATTTTATGTTAGTTTCACACCTACCTGTAAGCATACTTTTTGTTTAGTGGAATTCTTTATACTTACCTTTTCATTTATGTAATTTCTACATGTCAGTTTGCAGAATAACAACTCAAGGAAACTTCATAAACAGGTCCTGGGGGCTATTCCAGAAAGGAGGTTCAACAAACTGAGCCTAACCCTGAACTCAGAGTTGCCTTACCCTGTGAAGTGAAACTGAGTTTTCAGTTACAGAACAGCTGATCTGAGTTAGGTAAGTTGACTCAGAGTACGTTAACTCGGAGTTGAGCTTGTGCCTGACGACTAGTAAAAAGCCATCATCAATGGAGCTCCGATACTGTTATTCACCATGGCAACGGGAGAAAACAGGAAGCAGACATTTTCTGGCTGCGGCTGTTATATAAATCACTGACAGAGTTTCAGATGCAGTCGTCTTTTCATTTTGAATTTAACATCACTTTATTTTATATTAGCCTTTAAGGAAGTGGTTGAATGTTGTTCAATGTTTTATTTTAGGCTATTTTGTTTTATTTAAATCGGCTGAAAATGAAATATAAAAACATTTTATCTCATACTCAATGCGGCGACAAACTAGAAACACGGACTTTGAAATTACGTTGTTGGAAAAAATACAATTGGCTATACTGATGGTTTTCACATAACCTGCTTTCTGGAATGCCCCTCTGGTTCTCCTAGAGTTCTTTGAGTGATATCATGTTTAAGCTGACTGAATAGCTAAGCAAAGGGATTGATAGTGAGGCCAGTACACTTACATTACAGGTCCTGAAAAACTTGGAGCCATCTTCACGCAGGTTCACAGGAATTGCACGAAGGACGAGGGCCCGTCTCATATTTACATCACGTTGTTCCTACATGGACAAAAAATATCCATTACAATAATAATTACACAAATGCAAATCAAACACTCAAAATCTAAGTGTTAAATAGCTCCATATTCTGATGGTGGTCATTGCTATAGATGGTAGATTCAGTATTTCGGGTCATCATTTCTTCAGTAAAACATTTTTCAAATTAATAACTTTCTATTGTAATTACTTTAATAACTCACAAAGTAAAAAAGTTAAAATTTTAAATCAAATTTTACGAAAACAGTAGTTATTTGGACTTCTTTAAATTGAAGCTGACAAAGTATCTTTTTAAGGTACCTCTTTCTGATAGAATACATCTTGTCAAGACGTCTATCTCTGATGAGATGACAATGTTGCGTTCAACATTGGGAGAGTTAGCGTAGAGTAGCGTTATCAGCTGAATAGCTTAGCGCAGGGGCTAATGGATCCGAAGCGTGAAATGCCCGAAATGATACCAAACGTCTACAGTAGTACACATAGGTTATACACTCATAAAACGATGGATTGTAAAGTTTGTAGGTACACCAGAAGTTTATGTAAATAACACTTGCCTGCTGGCTTCTGCTCTCTGCTGTTGTTGCTGCTGTAAGACGAGTGCTTAGGGACGTCTACAAATTACAACACCGAAAAGAGATGCAACAAAAATATTTATTAATTTAACTTATTTTTAAAGTAAGTGCTGTAGAATAACTAGCAGGAGACAAGTTATAATTGAGGTAAGTTTGGAGACATTACCTTATTTAATCATTAAATTAATAAATATTTTTGTTGCATCTCTTTTCGGTGTTGTAATTTGTAGACGGCCCTAAGCACTCTTACTGCCCGGTAGTAACAGCAGCAGCAGCAGCAACAGAGAGCGGAAGCCAGCAGGCAAGTGTTATTTACATAAACTTCTGGTGTACTTACAAACTTTACAATCCATCGTTTTATGAGTGCATAAGCTATTTGTACTACTGTAGACGTTTGGTATCATTTCGGGCATTATTAGTGGGGTAATGTTAAGAGAAACTTCGGATCCATTAGCCCGTGCGCTAAGCTATTCAGCTGATAACGCTACTCTACGCTAACTCCCCCAATGTTCGACCCAGGTGAAAAAAGCTTCTGGGGGGGTGTTTGGCTCGATGTCATGGTGCAAAGGACCCTAGGGTGAAATTACTCCGAACCATTACTTTAACCTTGGGGCACAGTCGAGGCAATTCACACCATGGCTTCAAACAGTTGTTTGTTTCTGAATCATGCAAAGTTAAAAATTCACCTGAAGCTCATAAATCCTCATGAGCTTGGCTAGCTCCTCCGCTATCTTGCCAGTCTTGGTGCCCTGTCTCTGAACAAGGTGATGAGTTTAGGTGTGTGTCTGTCCAGCTCCTTGTAGAATTGATTGTGCAGGTTAACGTTGTTGATTCGGTGGAACTCTTCAAACACCTGTACATGGACAGAATTACACAGAAATGTACAAAGATGAATAAGGAACAGAATTGTGAATGGATTTTAAGAAGTTTTCAGTTGGCAGGTAGCGAAACAAAGGTCAATTCTATTAGGGATGAGTCAGAACCAAGGTCAAAATAGAAAGTTAATTGTCATTCTTTAAATCATTCATTTAAATCAGGCTGTATAATTTTATCTAAAAGGAAATTAAAATAATAAACCTCTGTATACTGTATATTGTTTACTGTGAATGGCAAAAATATGTCACAGCGTGATGTGTCAACTTTTACATCTGCCATTTGCTTTTTGGTGAATCTTTTGAAAATTTAAATAGTCATTTAAATATAGAAAAATCAATCATGTTCAAAGTGGGCATGCTAAAGAGTCATGTTGATTAATTGCTCTCAACAGGGAGAACAGTAAAATAAAAGTTTTTTTTACCTGTGATTCCATAAGTAGGGCTGGCCATCTGTCCACGACGTCTCTCACCCGTGGAGCTACAAGAGCTCCAACGATTTCTTTTCGACGAAGGGCAGAGGTTGTGTTCATGAGCTTGCCTATGACTAATTGGTTTCTCTCAGTCTTTTCGACTTCATGTATGATTTCTTCTCTCATTGTTTCCAGAGTGGCTGGGGTTTGATCCTTCGGTAGGTTGATGATGTAGTTGACCTCAGCTTTTCGAGCTTTCTTTATGTTTTGATGGGGGTGATCATTGTCAGGGTTGTTTCGGCTCCGCCTCCCTGTGTTGATGGCTACTTCTGCAACCCCAGCTTTGGCCAGATTGTTACGGTAAGACGCAACCTTGTACCCTATGTGACGTTTCCATCCCAACTCCCCGTCTTCACCAGCCGTCATTCTGAGACATGGATGAGCTGTAATCAAAGCTTGAGCAGCCATTGCCAATTCCTTTTCATGTGGGTATGGGTTAAAACTGTAGATCGTTTCTGCCATTTTTTTTAAGGATTTCACTCTTCTGTGACCTCTTTAACTTCAGCAATTTTCCTGATTCTTCATAAACGCGATTTCCTTCTTCTAGTATATGCTCCATTTCATAACCAAAACCAGGAACAACAAAGTGATCAGGCCAACTCTTCTGGCGCTGTAACGCAGGTACATGTGGGAGAATGTCTGTGTCAGAAGATGCAGTAGATGCAGTAGATGAGGTGTCACCTTCAGGTAGAGGTGGGCGATATATCGTTTAGACGATAATATCCAAATTGTTGTCTGGACGATATGCAAAATTGGGATATCGAATATTTCATAATTTGTACAATCCGACCCCCAAACATGAAAAGAGCTGAAGGAAGTTTAAGAGAAAACAAATAGCGCACACTATAACCTTCTAAACAATTATATGTAGCGATTTTAATACTGTAGGGGTTTGTTTGACTGTATTTTTTTGTACAAAATCACGATCGTCCCGCACGAGAGTAAGCTGCTACTAGTTCTTACCTGTGCGTTATGACGTTCACTCATGTCAACAAAGATGGCGGTGCGCGATTGTGCAGTGTCTCTCCTCTCGGTGTATATTTATACAAGTACGTACAGCCACACTGAACTTATCAATACAGGACCACGATACAACACAGCCGTTACGAGAGCCTTCCAGGCGGCTCATAACATCCTGGAGGAAATAGCCTGACCGAGCCCTCCTGGTTGTTGTCGGCGCTAGCACGCCGAGCTAGCTATCTACCGGCAGAATGAGAACATAACTCCGGCACCACCAGAGGCGGAGGACTGCATTTTTGTGCACAATGAATGGAGTACCAACTGCAGGATCGTTGCCCAGTACGGCTCACCTGACCTGGAGCCGTGTCGGTAATATACTGTACATTTTATTTACTACGAAAACAGCACACTGCCGTCTACATAGCCCCCGATGCTAACGTTAGCAAAAGTTTGGTTCACTGCTAACCATAGTGAACAAACTGCAGCGCGATCACCTGGATACAGGATACAGGGGACTTTTACAATGCGTCCTTAAAGTCTGTTCCCCTCCAGCTTTCTCTCAGTATGTAGATTGTGTTACTAGAGGGAAGAACACACTAGACCATGTATACTCTAACATCAAAAAAGCACACAGAACTGCACCTCTCCGTCACCTGGGCCAGTCAGATCACATCCAACTCCTGATCCCAGCATAAATCCCGGTCAGAAGGACTATACAGCCAAGTAGGACTATCAGAACCTAGTCTGACCCGGCCCTGTCCCAGCTCCAGGACTGCTTCCAATAAGGACATGGTTGTGTACAATATGTTACAGAACAGAGCCCTTTGTTTATTGTTATGATTTCATCTTGCTTGTACATTTTCCCAAGAGAACCACTGAAATAGCCTCCGAACAGGGCTTCTTTTAACTTCTAGAAGGATTTCAAAAATATCGTCTGAATATCGATATCGAGATATTGAAAAAAAATATCGAGATATTCATTTTTGTCAATATCTCCCACCCCTACCTTCAGGTCTGACGACTCTCAATGTGCCCTTCTCTGGTAACTCCTGAATGTCCACAAGAAGACAAAGATCACCATCAAAGTCCGGATCCTCATAGTGCAGGCTAAAGTCCCCATCCAGTCTCGGCTTGAACCTCTCTTGACCTTTCTAAAAGCTTGGATTTTATTTTTATAGGCTTTATTTACTATTACTTCCGGGTCACGTGGCCAGCCTGTCTTTCTTTTAATGTAGATATTCAAACGGAGAAATAAAAAAAAGGAATTTCAAAAAACCAAAATCGGACCGTTATTTGAATTTAGTTTAGTCGTTTTTCGTTTTTGGATTCAGAAACCAAAAACGGAGAACGGCTCTTTTTTTACCGTTTCTTTGTTTTTGGTTTGAAATGACAAACGAAAAACAGCTGGTTTCTCGTTATTTTGTTTTGTGGTTCAAACGAAAAAACAAACTATCAAAACGTACACGGACCCTACTTACCAAATCAGAGGTGATGATAAGATGGCGCTTAAGAAAACAAGGGCAATAAGACTAATGATAAAAATGGAGGTGGTGGTGGTTTCAAGCGGGCAGCATAAAAGTGCGCATTGCAAACAAATTAAAACAAATTAAACTGTGTTCCACATCCACACGGGCGGCCCAAACACCCCATAGACAGTATATAATGGACCAATAGACCCCGTTGCTCTGGACGGAGACCAGTGAAGGCTATTAGAAGCACTTTTCCGGTGATCTCTTCCCTTACTGCGCAGCCTCCAACTAATGTGACGTAAATATGACGTGAGCAACGTGTCTGAAAGTTGTAAGTGTTCTGGTAGCTGTGCCAAGAGAAATCTCAATCATTTCCAATCTTACAGAGACGGAGAGTGTAGGTATATGTAAGGAGATAACATAAGTTAACATTCGTAATTAAACCTAAACAGCTAATGTAAGTCGAAACTGCCTGCGAGCTTCTCGTGTACTATACGGTAATTCCTCTACTGTGCGACAGTAAGTCACTTGGTTATGACACAATCGTTAGCCTATTTTTACAAAAACGTCTGCTACGGAGCCATAACGTGAGGTACAAGGTAATGGAGCCTTTTATACATTGTCGTGTTTCTTTAGAATTAAACAATGGACGGATGTCAGATGTAAAGTTATTCGCAGTCAAGTGACGTAAAAAAAAAATGGCGGTCAGTGGAATGCTAAGAGGTGATACCTTTGTAGCAACAAAATGGCGCCATCGGAGGTTCGCGTTCTGAAGTGAAGCTTACCCCCTTGAAACATCCCAGCATCAAGGCAAATTCAAGATGGCTGACTCAGCTTTCCTGAGGGAGAGATGACCCACCCACCAGAACGTCATGACGTCGATAACGTCATGACACTACCTAAACTTTTTGAGCATTCCACACAAATTACTTATAAAATATTGAGCCCTCTTCAATTAAAGTGGCATAAATCTCAACAGAGCTCAACACTTTATAGTTTGGTCAACTGCATAACGCCATTTGACTGTTATGACCTTATTACTTATGAGCTAGTACAACTGTTTGGGATTACAGTGTACACACATATGTGTGTGTGTGTGTGTGTGTGTGTGTGTGTGTGTGTGTGTGTGTGTGTGTGTGTGTGTGTGTGTGTGTGTGTGTGTGTGTGTGTGTGTGTGTGTGTGTGTGTGTGTGTGTGTGTACAGTGCCCTCCACAATTATTGGCACCCTTGTTTAAGATGGGGTCATGGACTTCTAAAAATTCTCCTTTTTTTTAAACAACATAGAACTCAAATGCAAAAAAAAGAAAAAATCCAACCTTTTATTTAAGTACATTACTTTGGTGGAAAAAAAAAATCACACATTTAGAAAAAAAAACTTGAAATCATGTGTCCCACAATTATTGGCACCCCCTGATGTTAATACTTTGTACAACCCCCTTTTTGCCAACAAGACAGCACTTAATCTCCTTCTATAACATTTCACAAGATTGGAGAACACAGAGAGAGGGATCTTTGACCATTCTTCTTTGCACAATCTGTCTAGATCATCCAGAGTCCTGGGTCCTCTCTCATGCACTCTCCTCTTTAGCTCACCCCACAGGTTTTCGATTGGGTTGAGGTCTGGGGACTGAGATGGCCATGGGAGGACCTTGAGTTTGTGACTGCTGAACCATTTTTGTGTAGATTTTGCCGCATGTTTAGGATCATTATCCTGCTGAAAGACCAAGTGACGACCCATCTTCAGCTTTCTGGCAGAGGCCATCAGGTTTTTATTTAAAATGTCCTGGTAGTTCAAAGCATTCATAATGCCATGCACCCTAACAAGGTTTCCAGGGCCTTTGGAAGAGAAACAGCCCCAAAGCATCACAGATCCTCCACCATACTTCACGGTGGTGAAGGTGCTTTTCGGTATACTCATCTTTTGTTTTACGCCAGACCCACTTAGAGTGTTTGTTGCCAAAAAGCTCAATCTTAGTCTCATCTGACCAAAACACACAATCCCAGTTGAAGTCCCAGTGCCGCTTAGCAAACTCCAGACGTTTACGTTTGTGAGTGTTAGTGAGAAAAGGCTTTTTCCTTGCATGCCTCCCAAACAGCTTGTTGGCATGTAGAGAGCGTCTGATGTTTTTTTTTGAGACTTCGTGACCCCAAGATGCCACTCTTTGATGCAATTCTGTGACAGTGAGCTTAGGACTTTTTTTTACTTCTCTTACCATCCTCCTCACTGTGCGTTGTGGCAAGATAAACTTGGGACCTCTTCCAGCCTAGTTTGTCACTGTTCCAGTTGTTTTAAACTTCTTAATGATTCCTCTGACTGTAGATACGGGCAAGTTAAGGCGAGTGGCTAATTTTTTTTTGGCTAAAAAAATCTATTAAATTTTTCAGCGGAATTGTTAGGTGTGCCAATTGTGAGACACATGATTTCAAGTTTTCTTTTTCTAAATGCGATTTTTTTTTTTACCACCAAAGTAATGTACTTAAATAAAAGGTTGGATTTTTCTCTTTTTTTGCATTTGAGTTCTATGTTGTTTAAAAAAAAAAGGAGAATTTTTAGAAGTCCATGACCCCATCTTAAACAGGGGTGCCAATAATTGTGGAGGGCACTGTATGTATGTATATGTATATATATATTTTTTTTCTAGTTGATTACAAAATGTTTTGTATGGGATTGTCAGTGATATGATGGAGGGAGGGGGATTGAGCCTCTTACCTTAAATCAAGAGCACCATATATATGGGTCAACAAATACAAGTTATGTTTCAAATAAAATATTTATTTTGACATCATTAGTGATCAGGGGCCTCATTTATAAATGTGGCATACGCACAAAAGATGTACACCGCTCTCTACGCAAGAATTGGGATTTATAAAAAGCAAACTTGATGGGAAAATATGCAGTCCACCATGGACACTGACCCAGGCTTACGCACAGAAACTAGTGATGGGCAAAAGAAGCTTCATGAAGCTTTGTGAAGCATATTATTATCTGAGGCCACTAGATGGCGCTCTTTTGTTTAAAGAAATGGCTTAAGGAATGGCAACTCAGTGTGATTTCAACCCTTTGTTGAGCAGAGAGCGCCATCTAGTGGGCTTAGAAAATACAGAAAATGGTTCACAAACCATGATGCTTCATTTGGCCATCACTAACAGAAACGGGTGAAAGGAGAAACGGCGACACCTACGGCAGATGGATGAAACACATGAAACTGAGACCATTGTCTAAAATAAATCAAAATGTTGCCTCTCATTGATGATATGAAGAATTCTCAAAGCCATTCTTACAATTAATATGCTACACAAACCCCTGTTTGATCCATCCAATGTTCTGTAATTATATTGGCATGTTATGGAATTTATTGTCATGATAAACAGGACAAATAATGATGCTGTTTTTGATGCCTCCGTCTGGTAGAGCACATCATTTTAATATGGTCATTATATACAGTATCATAGTGTTTTATACAATGTTTATTTGTATGGCTTTAGATCGTTTTATTTTTGTTTTAAATGTTTGTTTTTATTGTAGGTCTAAAGCATGTTTTAACCATTGTGAAAGGTACAATAGAAAGTTTTACTAATTAGTGCTCCTTGCTCAGAACTATTTGTCATGTACAATAGGTTTAATTCCGACACCTTTAGCTTTTTAGATACAATCAAATTGATAGGTATAAAAAAAGGCATGCCATGCGTAGTGATGCACAATGGCTATGTGGCAAATGGAGACCGACAGCAAGTGGCCTCAGAGCCAGTTCCGACTGTCTTGAGCTGTCCTGTTGGATCTCTGTGTTGTTTTGGGCCCAGCGTTACAGAGGAGCACTCAGTGCCGACACTTGTCCCACTTCAAGGGAGGTCAGCGCTGGCTTCCTGTGGCAGAAACACTTTCTTTGTGTAGCGCTAGGCATTTTTTGCATCAACTTTAATATCGTACCTTTTCTTTTTAATATGGGCAACGGTCCGACCTCTGAGGCTGCGTTTGCAACATGTTTTTTGGCATTAGTAATGCCCACACTGTGCCCGCCCAACATATTTTCCTCTTTTCCACCCCTCTAACTACAACTTCACATTGAGTGAAAGTCCTTTTCGGTGACTTGAGTCTGTTCAGCGTGTTCCGTGCCGTCGTCAGTCGGAGGAGCCATTGGCATCCATTTTGGCCGATTTGAGTTGCTGAATTGGCCAATGGGCAGCCGGACTCAATGGCCAATATGATGAGTGGAGTGCTAGCCTTTGACTAGCGAATCAGTGCTTCTTCCACAAGAAAGGCACCTTACCCAAACCAGAAAAACCATCCCCAAAATGACTTTGATGTGGAAGATTAAGTCCACATACGTTTGGCCATATAAGTGTTTAAAATACACTTGTGGTAGTCAGTTAGCTGTTTTTCTTTACATTATACAGTGCAAATCTTTGCCCATTCAGATGCCAGTTAACCACTGAATGTCAAACAAGGACACTTCACACAGCCCCATCACATTTTCCAAGTTTAATAGTTAAAGAATGAAAAAACACTGAAATGTTTTTGTCAACACATACATACCATGATTTGGCACACAATCCCCCACAATCCACTCCAATAAGCAAAGTCACAGAGGCACTTTCATAATGGGCAGGCCGCCTGTGAGCCGGTGAAGACACTGAGAAGTCTGGAGATCAAAAACATCCATAAAGACAGGGGACTTCAGCAACCATTCAGCCTCCCAGAAAATGCGACGAAAGCTAGAAAAAGCACTAAACCAGAAGAGTGCATCTCTCGAGTTTCTTGAGTGCAGGGGGGTCAGTCCAGAGATTCATTTGAGCTAAACAGTATTGACTTTCCTCTGTAAGACTCAGCATGGACAGTCCAGAATCATGTTTTAATGTTTTCTTTTATTTAGACAAACCCAAATAAAAGGCACATAAAACATTGCACATAATTATTCTCAATGGACATACATTTAAAAAAAAATGTAGGAATGTTTTACCTTTCTGTTAATCAGAAAGCCTAGCAGTTTTATATACAAAATTACCATGTTAATGTTCTAATACAAAAAGATTTATAAAAGGTTATTTTTTTTCTTGCATGTGTCTGTCATAACTAACATGTCCTCTGAACTAAATTATTTTGTACAAAGATATACATTCATTTGCCTTCACATCTGCCAAATTCATCACAAACTTCACAATCTTCCAAATCATTATTTGGCCAAATGTTTTTCACATTAGTTTGGAGTCTAATTAAAAAAATAAACCACATGGTTAAATGTCACTGATATATACCTTGACCCAAGTAAAGATCTCAACTCATGTTTCAATGTTGTTCCTGAAGTAAAATAACTTCACAATCATTAGGTTCAAAAAATTAAAAAAAAAGCTTTTTACAACATAGTTTGGTTGCCAGACCTGTGGGGCCCTTGGCCGTCTGAACTGATGAAGGCTTCCCTCACAAAACTATTCCATCACAAAGCACGCCTAGAGGAAGAAGCATTAACATGTGGAAAAGTCTTGCAAAGTATTTCAGGCACACTTGTTAACAGCCACTGGAGAAGGACAAATGACACTACACACTTCCTTTCATCCTAATTTTTTAGTGTTTTGTTTTCATAAAAAATCACTAGCCTTTAATAATGGTTGTTGAACTCAAACCTACACTGGACAAGCTCAGTCATACACATGCAACACTGAAAAAAAATCAAATCAAATAAAGATTTAAAATGAATTAAATTCATGATGCCATTCCAAATTAGAGCATTTCCTTTGATGGACAGGGTTCGCAAGCATACAATGAAATTAAGGGGCCCCTAAGTACCACTCTTCTGTAGTGTGCACATCCTACAGAAGCCTGTTGCTGCAAGTGTTTCAGAGTTCCTGCACTGAAAAAGGCCCGTAGCTACAAACAGGCTTCTACGAACTAATTCACTCATGTTTAAGACAAACTCCACCAGGGAACTGTAGGGCATTATGTGAGCCTGCCTGTTGAGGCCGAGATCACATAAGAGACTTGACATGTTCACTCTTATTTTTTTCCAGTCACTGTCCATGAGCTTGGTTGTGACAAGCACACGTTCTCGAAACTATTTAGGTGGAATGCGGGACCTAGGCCTATGGCCTTTCAGATCAGGAAGAAACACTTTGTCTTTAGACATGGTTGATGAGATGCAACAACCTTCGACCTTTGTTAGAAGCATACTAAACTCAGCGACCAAAAAAAACAGATGCCTGTTCAGCTCTGGCCCTGATAACAACTGTCACACATACATAGTGACAGACCTTTAGCGTTTCAATGATAAAACTGACCATGTAAATGAAGGTAGGTGGTCCTTTCTACGGATACTGCATTCAAGATCATCTCAGACTGCTGAATAGAATAGACTCTGAATGAGAAAATGATTGAGTAATGGTCAAAGTATCTGGTCCTCTGTGGGTTAAGGCATGAAAGGAAGACTTTCATCTGCTACGATGTTAAGGTCTGTTCTGGCATTAAGGTGTCCATCGTCAGGGGGCTATTTATATCAGCTGAAAATGAACGCACATACAATGAATCAATTAATTTATTTGTGCCACATCCCTATAAGACTATTGTGGGATACAACTAGTCCACCTGATCTTTGAGCAGGATATAAAGCCTCCTTTGTGATCACAGCCTCAATTTTTCAGTAAAGATGAACTGCCAGAAAGAAAAAGAAAAAAAAATACTGAGCTAGGCAAGTGAGATCTACAGCAAAAATTCAGCTTAAAAAGGATCAAGTGGGAGTTTTGTCTCTTTATAATAATTGATATTTTTCCTGAAGAAATCACAACCAACAATGAGTTATCCTGCAAGGTATGATCTGTGTAGCTACAGACTGATATTGCTAACACTGCCACAGAACCCCATTTGCTAAAAACTAATAAAATACAAATAAGGGCCATAGTGCTGACATACTCATTCAATGAGAATAACATGGTTTTTATACTCAAAGAATTAAGTGGCTTCACTTTGTCTCTGAGAGTTAACACCATGTGGGACTGATGACATGCACCGGTGGTTTGACAATCTGAGGGGAATAAGTGTTCATGTTAATGAAGCATGGTAACCAATTCAACGGTATGGCCTTAATGGCCCTTAATGTGTTTGCAATAGTTTCTGGTCATCAATGGAGTTTTATTGTATTGGAAGCACAAGCTGTGATGTCAAGTCGTAGCTACACAGATGATACTTGTTGGTAGAATAAAATGGTGGTTTTTGGCATTTTAATGGGATTTTTCCTGATTATGCAAAAAACTGACACCAGCCTTATCCTTTAGTCTCTGCTCATTTTCTCTCTCTTCTGCGGAATGGACGGCCACATCAGCGGTAATATAGTTCTTGCATTGCTAGCCTATGGTAAGTAGAGAGATGCTCCCTCTCCCACAGGTAAAGGCAATAAAATAGTGTTTCATATATACAAAGAAATGGTCAGTGTGTAAATTGTTGAACATGGTAAAAGACTATTCTCAGTAACCTTCCTGAGTTTGACTGACAGTGATGGGATCCTATACCTGCTAAAGTAAACAATCTAACCAGCTGAATATACCACAAGTTAAAGGCCCTGAACACCCACACAGGTGTTTATTGTTAATGTGGCTGATTGGACCTTTTCCAGGACTGTGTGGGTGTGGTTAGACTGAGTGATTGACATCTTCCTGAGTCCTCAGTTAGTGTTGTTGCACCTGTTAGGGCGGGACAAATGACACCTTTTTCATCCTTATTGGTAGAAAGAATGTGTAACCTAATAAGTTCCCATCAAAGCTCAACATGAAAAGAGTCTAATCAGCCAGAATAACTGAAAACACCTGTGTGGGTGTTCAGAGGCTTTACATTTGGGACATTGTTTGTAGTACAGTATAACGAGCCACTGGGTAGCTCTCTTGACCTCTACAGTTAAGTCCTCTAATCAAAATTTTAAATTATTTGACTTTTGATAATACTGCCATTTTAAAGGGAAAATCATAAGTGACATGCTTTCAGTACAAGTCATTGTCCATTTGCGGTCATGTCCTGATATAAATACATACAAAATTCCCCCAAACAGATGTCACTGATAAACTTCTGAAGGGAGGGGGGTTGATGGATCTAAACAGCATCTCTGCACCATCAGTGAAATCCACAATCTCACTCACCCCCGAAATGGAAGCTTTGTTTTTTTGTAATTTAACTTTTAAATACATAAACTATCAAATACTGATAAGTCCACTAAAATAACAGAAAAAAACAAACAAAATTTGCCTTAAGAGGAAGCATTTAAGCAATACACTTTCATTTAAGGAGCTGATAAACAAAGCCTAAGGTATAGTAAGGTATCATGTATCTCCCATGTTTGAAGCCAAATGCCCACTTAAAGAAATCATCTAAGTGGTCACCTTGAAAGAATCCTGGAAAAAGGTTTGCCTCTCCAAAGCATATAAGTTTAATGCCAACACTGCTGCATTGAGCTGGCTCAACCTCAACTATTTGTCATTGTAAAAAACTACAAGTTTAAAAAAAGCAGTAGACAAGGGATAAATAAAAGGGTGACAATGTAGCAGCTGATATTGTAATAACTGCCCAATAATTTTAAACCAAAGTGAAAGAAAATACTCAGTGTAATGAAACCTGTTCATGTGATGAACTGCCAGTAATGCAAATAATTATATACACATTATCACATATTTAAATAATACAAAATGAAACTATTGGAATAATATAATGGGTATTGTTGGCTTCTAATGAAAGATCAGTCAGACAGGAGTCAGACAGCCCCACCTGAGGCGGCAATTTTATAACTCTGTTTTAAAAAGGAGAATCTAGCGTTCTATGATGTTTTAAACGTTGTTTTAAGGTTTTCCCTCATCTTTTAAAATATAGCATTTGGGAGAAAACACTAAAAAATCTTTGGCATAAAATGGTCATTATTTACAGAGAATATCTATCAGCACAAAATGTCACCATTCAAACATCTACCTCCAACTGCATCATGGGATCACGGTGCCATGTAAAAGAAGTTATCTGAAATGTTCTGTGGCCAGTGACATCATTTGGGTAAATCAGGCAGTAAAGGTAACAAATATAGATTATCCAAGCGATTATTCATTCTTCACCTTGGAGATAGTCTGGAAAATAATCTTAACGGGACCATTATAGCTATTTTTAGAGCTTTCAACTATAAATCATGGTGTTGATCAGTAGATGGAGATTGGAGGCTAATCACATCTGGCACTAAAGACCATTTTTTAAACAGACACAGTGGTTATATTCCTCCACCCCCCATAAAAGGTTCCATACTTCGATCACACAATGACAGCTCTAGAACAACTGATGAAGACTATGACATGTGGTTGATAACTATGAGAAAAATTAAGTTATGATTTTCTTTTGCCAAACTACTTCATCTGTTGATATTTGAGACTGACATGGCCCTCAGAAACCCAAATAATAGGAATGACAAAGACTTATCAAAAGCTGTGACCAATGTATTAGATTAACTATACAGCTGGGAGTAACACCATATATTAGGGTTGAGCGATATGATGATATATAGTTCAAGACGGTAACTTGATATCCGTCGAAATTTTGCCTGTGAGGTATCTCTCCATTTTGGTGTAGTGTGGATAATGTTGCAAATCCACGTACTTTATGGTTATATTTGATTTACAAGATTTTTTGCATCAATGTGATGAAGTACCTTAATTTGTCAAACAATTAATTCACTGGGTTTGCCAAAACAGAATCTCCCATCTAGTATCAATTAAAAATGTCCAATAAATTTCTAGTAATGTCCTATATTACAATATCTAAAATAAAAATAATAAAAAACATGCTATGATATACGAGTGCATCCATGTTGCCCATCCCTAAAATCGACAATTAATCTGACAGATTCTCCTGTGGAGGGCAGCAAACTTTATCTCACATGCTATTTAGGTTAATACTCTGCAATGGGTGACTTTAAGCAAACAATTATTTATTTTTTATCATTGACTAATGGTATTTGAAATATTTTTTCTTCTATAAATACAAATAAACTTAAAAATTAACAAATTACGTGGTAATTATCACTCCTGCAAGTAGCATTTATTGGTTACTATCTATGTGGTTGAATAAGTTATCACCTTTTCAGGTTTAAGACATTATCAACCCATAAAAAGGCCATTTTACTAAGATATGACAGTCTCATCCATTATTAGGCAGTTAAAACATTATCGACCCAAAAAAAAAAAAAAAGTTTCTACCAAGGAGGGGAGGAAGGCAGAACTTGGGATAGAAAAGGCATGCTCTCCATGGACCTCATGGCGATATTGAGTGGCCCGGTGATATTCATGGACATGGGAGTGGTGATAGCCACTGGGTGGGCGATATTCATGTGTGCTGTTGTAGGGATATTGACGGAGGCCAGGTTCACAGGGCCAGTGATGGTGACAGGGTGCTGCAGGTTGACCGGTGACGTGATATTGACCGTGCTGGTGGCGATGTTCATCTGAGCAGCGATGGTGACAGGATTGCTGGCAATGCCACCGCGGTTCACAGACGAGGTGATGGCTGCAGAGTTTGTGACAGGCGTCGTACTGGCCGAGTTGTTGTGCACATTGTTGGCATCTGTGTTAAAAAAGACAGATAAGAGTAAATTTAGGGCTGGTCAACCTTGTATAAATATACTACCACTCCAAAACAGGGAAAGTCAACCGCCCTCTCAGCTTCTTGGCTGTTTAGCTGGGTCACTGAAAATGTCAATACATCATTAATACATTATGTCAACTGTGGTAGTATTGTTGAAGAAACCTACCTTTGTGAGAGTTGTCAATTAGGACTTGGAAGGAGTTATTTAAAATCTCTCCTACCGTCAACTCACCTGAGGGGTAAATTCAAAAAGCAGGATCAATAGACTAACCAGCTAACTGGCCATTTGTTTTAACTCAAAACTTTCATTTTAAACAGTAACACATTATGAAGGACATCTTAAGCTCTGTGTATGCCTAAGGCTGGACGCACATTACACTTCAGGACTGCCAATTTGACATTCCCATGAGTTCACGGCCAGCACATCCCAGGGTCATTATCAACTTGTCTCACCCATGCTGTAATGGGGCTGGCTCACTGCTTGGTAATTTTTGACCCAATCTCAACTGGGATATCCCAATTATTTGTCAAATACGTTTATTGTTATAGTTGGTAAATTTGAAGAGTGAGTGGACGAAAAAGCAGATTTATCAATCTGGTCAAAGTCAGGACAGAAATTACAGTTGGTAATGCAAGATGACCTCCTATGAAAGGTCAGGTAGTGTGCATCCAGCTTTAGTGATATAGTCCAGTTTGTGGTTAATTTAAATGAACTACTGATCCTGCTTCATGAAATTTAACCTTATACTAGCAAAGTTCTATGTCTTCATAACAGAAGAACCTTAATTACACCAGTCCTTACATAATACCAGAAAAAAATGATTCTGTACTCAATGTACTGTACTGTGATATGGTATGTGTAGAAAAATTGGCCACTTATGTTTTGCAGAGGTTATAATTCAGTGTTTAGGGGTTTCTGCTACAAGCTACTGGATTACCTTTTCGTGGCCCTGAGTGGTTCCACTGCCAGTCACTTATGCCTATTTAGAAATACAGACACATATGGGGTTACAAGAGCACAGGGCAGCAGTGCCATCATCTAGGAGTCAGCTTCAACAGAACATGGTTGTGTGTATGTGGCATGGTAATAGGGTGTTAAATGCTAAACATTTTAAGATGGGTTTCACGGTTTCTAGTGGGTTCAGGGAAACAAATTATGCTTCTTTTCTTTCTTTTATCGTAAACCTACTTTTTCGTACACCTCCTGCACGAAACTTGGTACTTAGCATCTCCAGACCGACCTGACACAAAGTTATCAAAAGAATTTTTTATGGGTTAAAAATTGCGCAAAAAACGTATGTACAAATTTGTGTTACTAGCTACGAAAACACGAGCTTTGCCATATCTCAGCCAAAATAAACGCTATCAACACGAAAATTTAGATTCTTGTTTGCCATGACCCTCCGAGTCTTGGCAACAAATTTTAGGGAAATTGGCCGCACTACAAGTACGAATCGTTCATATCTCATGAACGGCTCATCCGATTTTTACGAAATTTGCAGGGTACCATCTCCTGAGGCCATGCCTACAGTGTTGTACTGATTCGTCAAAGTGGGCGTAACCTATGGGACCCATTTTTCGATTCACCACTTACACTAACGTGAGCAACTTCAAATTTACAGGGTACAATGGGTCATGGACGTTGCATACCAAACTTTACACATGTGGACCACTAGGTGGCGCTATAATAGAGTTAAATGTCTTTTTGCTTATAACTCCCATATTACACATCGCTATTTAAAAACCTTATATCCACGCGTTTGTTGAATAAACTTGAATCACATGACGCACATCACATTTTCGTTAAGAAGTTTGTCGCAAAATCGCGAAATGTGCAAAACAAACTCCTATGCATCCAATCGGCCTGAAACGTGGCACATAGCATCCTTAGGTGGCCCTGACAAAAAGTTATCAAAAGAATCTTGATCAGTTAAAAATTGCGTGAATCAGCAACAAACACATTTTTGTAGCTAGTGTCCAAACACTAACTTTAGCATTTGTTGTAAGTAAATGCTATCAAAACAAAACGTGGTATTACTTTTCACATGCCACTCCGAGGCTTTGTACCAAATTTGGTGAAGATCTGCCCTCAGGGGGCGGTATAATCAAAGTAGATGCGTTTTGGCCTGTAACTCTATGAATGTAAATGGGAAATTTGCAATTGCATTTACTACAAGGCATTGCAGCACACGCGTTGCAATATTTCCTTCGGTTTGCATTGCAGCCAACACGCTTTGGGTTCCGCAGGTCGCCAGGGGAGACTCGCTCCAGGAGGGACTTTTGCCGGTGAGGTTTGGACCCTGTCGTTACTGCTTGCAGTTTAGTATTGCACTTGCATACAGTTAGTAGATACACGAGAAAAAAAGGAATGGTCCCAATGGGAGCAGCAAAGACTGAGATATGTTGTCATGGTTTTCATTTCCGCCTGAATATTTTTTCATAAAAAGATGCCTTTAGATGACTATAGCTGGGACTTCATAGCTTGAAAACACAATGTGGCTACAAAAAGAAGTCTTACCTAGTCCCAGTTGAAAATTTCAAACAATCTCTCATAAAATTACTATTTTACACCTGTATGTCTAGGCGTTTCCAAAAAAAAAAAAAAAAAAGAACCTTGGTAATATGGTCACATACCGCAAACAGCAGTTTACAGCAGTTTTATTTTTTCTAATGTGTTCTCCTTTGTACACGTTTGTACTTAAAAAATGTATGTAGAGAAAAAAAATCAAGGGCACATCTCTTTTAATGTGTATCTTCAAAATGTATATTGTCTAATAAATAAAGTAAAAAAACAAACATAGTTGAGCAGATTTTCGCCTTACACAGAGGGTTCCTGTTTTGGCTTGTATAAGTTCCCCATGTTCAGAATTTCATTGGCATGTGAATACATTTAAATGTGATAAAGTATTTGGACTAAATATTTCACTGGATTTGATCGTCTGGACCTTTGTCAATGTAACAAGACCATTTTTGTCAGAATATTACCGATCGGTGGATTACAATGAGGCTTCAAAGGTAAGTTGCCTCAAGTTTGTAATTGTTTGTTACTTTTACAGAGGCGGTGATCATACCTGCTGTTGTGATTGTATGTTGGATTGGGTTGGGTACCGAAACCCGGTTCCTACGCTAACTGTAGTATTCGGACTGGATTAGAATGCAAATTTCGGTTCCTCATTTCGGTTCCGACTGAAATATTTTCCCTCTGTTGCTCCGGACAGCGGCAGACTCTTTTTTTCTTTCTCCCTTTTCTGCTGAGAGGCGCACGTGCCCGCTTGCGGTGTGAAGTGTGTGTCCGCGCTATATTGGACATGCACTCTACAATCACTGCCGATTGAATGCTTTTTGCTCACACTCCAAAACGGATGTACAAATATCACACTTTCTCTGTAGTCTACCATTAGCTAGCTACCATAAAATGTAGGCTACTTTTAAAATGGCATATTAACCATTCACTGCACGTGATCGCTAGTAAACATATTACACTTGCTCTGCTAGTCTAACATTTATTTTGTTGTTACTTGTTAATAGTGTAACTGTTATTTGTTAAATTATTGTAGTTATGCGTTAGGTGACTTAGGTTTACTTATTATATATTTAAGTACTTTAAAACGTTAATATATTCAGGGTTCGTACACCTTTTTCAAGGTCAAATTCAAGTACTTTTCAAGCACTTTCAAGGTCCATTTTAAAGCTTTTTCCAGCACCTTACACCACCATAAAATATATACCAATACATAGTCAAAATTATTATTTAGTGTTTTTGTCACATTAAAAGACATAATACTATATACAGCCAAAATTGTGTTTCGTAATAGCAGAAGGATCAGATATTTAGTTTTAGTTCTTTTTCAAAATGTATCACTGTCTAAGCTATCTAACCTGCCTGAGTCAATGTAAAAACAATTACCCCAAACAAAATCACTCGATAAGGTTCACTTCACTAACCCTGAATTATCACCTTCTCTTCATGGTTCATAACATAACATACAGCAAGACAGCTATGGAGAGGAGCACTGAGTGGATCTGAGCCAAATGACATGCAGCTGGGTCATTCTGTGTCAAAAATGGTGCACCCACTTAGATTTTGCTCAAAGTTTAAGCTACCCTTGACAGGTTTGTCTTCCAACCTACAAAGTTTGGGCTGCCTATGAATTAATGTCCAAATATTGCTTCCCAGATAATGCGATTTTCAGGCTGTAAAAGTATTTTCAAGGGCTAAAAATATGAAGACATAGGATTTGAACAGAAATATTTTACAGACCTTGGTTTTGGGACACATTCTTGATATAGACAAGGTTTGAACAAAATGTGAGACAGTGCAACAACAATTGGCAACAAATTCCATTTTAACCCAGAAGACATACATTTATCTACTGGAATAGAGCAGTGCAAATAGTGCATAAGGGCATACTCAACCTTACAGTAGGCTACTTGTATGACACTCCATCTGACACAATTTCTGTTCAGCAATCAACGATTGTTGTTAAGCACTGGGCTAACGTTTGCCGGTTTTAATTTGCGGGTAGTAATGTTACAGTTATTGTGATGAACTATGTTCACTGCATATTCCACAAATGAACGTGCCATAACGGACATGCAATACTAACATTACATTGCCACACCAAGTACTCTCAGTCACTTAGCTAGCCTGCGAATTCCTAGCTACAAGTTACTAGCGTAAACAAATAGGCGCAAACTGGCGCTACCGTGTACAGTATGCTACTTCAGTTGGCTTACTTGAAACTTACTTCATGTGACTCGAGAGCTCAGACTCGCCCATTGTGAAAAGCTGCACGTCTTTTTTGCAGACTTTACAAGAGGCAACTCATAGGGTTTGTCCCCGTTTAATCCATAATGATTTTTCATCTTCCAGCCAATGTTCATTGAAACGACAACCTGTCGGCAGCGTTATTACAAATCCCACTATGGCCACGCCAAGACCCGCCCTTCGATACCATTTATTGGCCAGGTGTCCATGATGCTTACGCAAGGTAGTGTAACCGTGACCAATCGGCTATCCTAACCTTAACCACTCGAGGTGAAATGTCTAACCCCAACCAAGCGAGCTGCTTCCTAGGGCGTGTGTGGCGGGTCTTGGCGTGGTGGCAGATTGCAGTCACACATGCACAAGTGAGCAGGTTTAATTTAAGGCTCTCCAACATTTTATTTCTCCATTTAATAAACAAACTATTCAATAAGTTAGGTATTTGTTGTGAAAGAAATACAGTTACAATTTCAAGCATTTTATCCAAAATTCAAGCACTTTTCAAACCTTGAAAACACAACATCAAAATTCAAGCATTTTCAAGGATTTCAAGCACCCGTACGAACCCTGTATGTTGTTCAATTTAAATCATTTTCAATTTTAAAAAAACTCCATAAAAAAAAAGTTTTTTCAAGAATCTGTTTAGGAATCAGCTAGGAAGCGGAATCGTTTTAAAATTACCGGTTCGGCATCGGAATCGTAAAAATCCAAACAGTACCCAACCCTAATCTTGGAATGGTTTGCATCAATCGTATCACAAGACTTGTAGCTTTCCAAAGATGTGTGGCATTAGTAACAACTTAAACATAACATTTATGTAAATAGCATGATGTGTACAAAAACTAAGGGGTTAGAGGAGCAGTGTCTATGATTTAGTGGCATCAAGCTGGGAGGTTGCAGATTGCAACCAACTAACTAACCCTTAACCCCTCCCTTTCCAAGTATGTAGCAAGTACAGGGGCCTCAGGTCAAATCAAAACACAAAAGGCCCTCTCTACAGCCAGTAGAAATAGGCTCATTCCAAGCTAACAGAAACGTGATTCTCAGTTTCAGGTGATACACTAATGAAAACATAATTAGGAATATTATATTCCATTTCTGTCAATAGATCCCATAAATCCTACAAACTGGTCCTTTAATATGGGCTATACTTTTGACTCAGGGTAGGACTATATACACTACCGGTCAAATGTTTGGGTCACTTAGAAATTTCCATTCCACTCCATTATAGACAGAATACCAGCTGAGATCAATTGCATTGTTTTTTTTAACCAGGGGAGCAGTTTTCAGATTACATTATGTGCCTACATAATTGCAAAAGGGTTCTCCAATGTTTTCTCAGTTAGCCTTTTAAAATGATATCAGATTAGTAAACAGAATGTGCCTTTGGAACATTGGATGAATGGTTGCTGATAATGGGCAATGTAGATATTGCATTAAAGATCAGCCACCCACTCAGATCAGCTGGTATTCTGTCTATAATAGAGTGGAATGGAAATTTCTAAGTGACCCCAAACTTTTGACCGGTAGTGTACTTTTAAAGGATTAAAAACTAGTGACACCAGCAAAATATCAAAATGGACACATTTATGCTTTCCTCGCCTTGCAGATTTCCTTTGATTGTGGAGGCACCTGGATCAAGTGTGCAGCTTCTGCCATTGTCTTGCTTAATGTCCCACTATGCCCTGCACTGCTACTACTTCAGTACATATCTATGGCTCACTTCTTTAATAAAACATTTAAGTATTTCCAGAAATGCTAATGTTAATTATTGAGTGAAAAAAGACAATATGCCAAGTGGTTAGTGCTAAAAAAATGATGCATCAGATTCAGGTCATCATGCCCATAACAGTTTTTGAGAAGCCTGCTCTTGAAAAACAAAACAAAGGTGAAGATACAGTTTCACGCCACAAACGGCCAACACACAATTTTTTTTTCAAGTTAAAAGCATCAAAACCACATTCCAACTTAAAAGCGGATGACAGTTAGGGCACTGACTGGGGGAACAACTGACTTCTTGCACTTAAGGCAGGTAGTGGTAGTAGTCTGTAGCTCAGTTCCACTGTACATTAAATCACCGCTGGATAAGTAGGGTATTGATAGAAATCAGTATCGAACTTGCCTGCTGATTATGTGTTAAACTTGAAAAGTGGACAAAGTAGCGAGAAGCTTTAGTATGGGTAAAAGGAGGCTATGGCTTACCTTTATTGTTACATGGGTTGCTGAAGCTGGCCTGACCATGAGTCTTGAGATGACTTGTGATGTAGGCAGCGCTTAGCATTTTGCCACAGATGTTGCAGGTCACTTTGCCTTCATGCCTGATCATGTGGGAGCGCAGACGGTCTTTGGTAGCGAAGGCGGAGGTACAGGCCTAGGACGTAAAAGCAGTGAATATTGTTTTATTCTTTTAATTTATTTAATAATAATATAATAGTAACACAGAAGACTGAGTCAGGACTCTTACCGTTACTTGGCACTTAAATGGCCTCTCTGAGGAATGGACATGCTTGACATGACAGCTTAGGTGATCAGGTCTGCAAGGTGAGATGAAGACAAGGAAAAAAAGGAAATCCTTCAGCTTTGGCTTTAGTAGTAACATCATTTTATTGACGCAAAAGGTTAGGGCTGTGTAATATGGCAGGGCTGTGTAATATGGCAGAAAAATGTATCAACTTTTGATTTCCGGTTTCACGTACGAGACTAAACCGATTTGATTTTATGCTAACCGGTTGAATCAGCATGCGTCACTATGACACCTTCTGGCAAATTAAAAAGTATATTAGCAACCTGTGCTGATGCCGTCACGGCACTAAATTAATTTTGTATTGGAAGCAGTGTTGGGCGGTAGCGTTACTAGACAAGCTTCTCAGGACACTGTGGCTTTATCGGTTGTTAGTAGTGGTGATAAACTAACCCACCGTGCTTCCCGACCACAGTCTGGGAGCCCAAATTGGAAAGGTGTAACTCTTCTCAACAATGACATGAAATGCAGCGCCAAACAGTTTCTCGCTGTCTGTGCTTGTGCATGGAGCAGACAATAACTAGGATCGAAATCGACAGTGCTTCCATACTGCTGACATGTTTGCTGCATTTATAAAGCGTGCACGCCTCTCACTCTACGTTGGTTGCTATTTGATCGTGTCTTAAAAAAACTTAATTGTTTGGTAAAATGTATTATTTATGCTTTTTTTTGGCCATTTTCAGCCAAATTTGCTTAAAGGTCCCATGACATGGTGTTCTTTGGATGCTTTTATATAGACCTTAGTGGTCCCCTTATACTGTATCCAAAGTCTCTTTCCTGAAATTCAGCCTTGGTGCAGAATTACAGCCACTAGAGCCAGTCCCACAATGAGCTTTCCTTAGACCCGGTTTACATGTACATGGTTACTTTTTGACCAACTGCCACTTTGCTCGTTTGAAAGCCATGATGTCTCTCACTCTCAAGGGTGGGCCAAATTCTCTGGGTGGGCAAAGCAGAGAAAGGGGAGGTAACAAGATTCCAGATCGGCCTATCTGAGCTTTCATTTTCTCAAAAGGTAGAGCAGGATACCCAGGGCTTGGTTTACACCTATCGCCATTTCTAGCCACTGGGAGACCATAGGCAGGCTGAGGGAACGCATATTAATGTTAAAAAACCTCATAAAGTGACATTTTCATGCAGTGCATCCCTAATAACACAATGAAGTCAAATTTGGTTCCATTGTGGTTATCTAGTAAAACTCATCTTAACAGACCACAAGTTAAAATGGCACATCAACGAGACAACAAGTGCAGACAATACAATCAACATATGAATAGCAGGCTGCAGGGTAGCTATGTCAACGTGCTCTTTCTTGGTCATAAAAAGTTAACCCTCATGCCCTCTCTGGACACCTTCGAGGCAAAAATGTCCACGCACACAAAAACTGTTATTAAACCATCATATATATTTTTTTCTGCTTTTTTTTCATGAATCACTTAAACAACTTCTAAACTAATCAAAACCACCAAACATTCAATCATTTTCAGGATTTTAACCCTTTAAATGCCAGTTTATGTATTTAAAGTATGTCATTTATAAAAAAAAACACAAAATGATTTTTTTTCCCATATAATGAATAATATGTAGATGAGTCTTTGGTGGTGATAAGAGGCTTGGATAGGTCAAAGATAAGCAACAAAACTGATTTATGGAGCGGTGTGTGTGTGTGTATGTGTGTGTCTGTGTATATGTGTATATTTGTGTGTGTGTGTGTGTGTGTATGTATGCATGTGTGTGTATGTATGCGCGCGTGTGTGTGTGTGTGCGCATGCATGCGTGTCTGTGTGTGAGAGAGAGTTTGTGTAAATCTGGGTGAAAAAAGGGCTTCTTTTGAAGGATGCATTTCATGTGTCTTTGAAGACGTGCTTGAATAAAAACATTGTCTCCTGCATTTGTTGTAAACAGAAACAACTATTAGTGTGTTTATGCACCTGGCTCTAGAGAAGGAAAAAGACCTGGAGCAAAGAGAAGGAGCCTATATCTTCCAGCCAACTGCAGGAGTTTGCAAGTTTCTGGAGTCTGACAAAATGGTCACTGGTGTCCTCCAATTCTGTGAGTGCCTCTAACCCTTCCTCTGAAAGTGGAGAGGACACTGAAGATCCTGTCCATCCTAACATTGAATGGACAGTGAAGAATTGGCAAGTCTGGTCTCCATCTAATACTGAGACGCTGCACAACATTCAAGCACCGACCGGCATGATGTCAGAGCCCACGAGATGTGTCATATCAAGATTCCATGATGTGGCATCCTCTTTCGACCTTTTCTTCACTCTTGACTTGATCCAGCTGATTCAGGAAATGACAAACCTACCAAATATGACTAGTTTTCGTCCAAATGAAATGCTGACATTACAGAATGCATGGTTTTATACTGTAAAGGCAGTGAGATCAAAACATGTGGTTATAATGGAAGTGAATGGGGCCATTTTTGCCTCGAAGGTGTCCAAAAGGAGTATCTGGAACTACATAAAAAATACTAATGCAATCAAATCAGTTTTGTTGCTTATCTTTGACATATCCAAGCCTCTTATCACCACCAAAGACTCATCTACATATTATTCATTATATGGGGAAAAAATCATTTTTTGTGTTTTTTTTTTATAAATAATGACATACTTCAAATACATAAACTGGCATTTAAAGGGTTAAAATCCTGAAAATGATTGAATGTTTGGTGGTTTTGATTAGGTTAGAAGTTGTTTAAGTGATTTATGAAAAAAAAACTGAAAAAAATATTGATATATAATGATTTAATAACAGTTTTTGTGTGCGTGGACATTTTTGCCTCAAAGGTGTCGAGAGTAAGTTTTTTTAAGGAGGGCATGAGGGTTAAAAAAATAGAATTGACATTAAATATGCTAAGGGTTGGGTACCAAACTTGGTACTTTTTAGGGTATCGACCGAATTACACCGGTACTACCGAGAACCAATTCACGTCCTTGTGTAAGAGCGAGGTTCTTTGCTCTCTCTGCATGATTGACGGAGAGCGAGACTCAGCACCGACACACAGAGCTGCGGTGCAGACGGAGCAAAACTCACCTGTGCAGCTTGTTCAAGTCACAATGCTAGTCTCGCTTTGCCAGACCATCCTCCGAGGCACTGCGAAGGAGGGTCTGGCTAGTCAACGTAGCATTCCGGGATGGGAGAAAAACGTGCTCGGGTTTATTGGCATTTCTTTAAAACAATCCCAATCGTCATGGGTGCTGCAAAATAGCCTCAGGAAGGAACTTGTTTTGGTGGAACGTGTACGTACAAAAGTTGTTTTAGTCATGCGAGAGAAAACTCAGATAGGACAGATAGTCTAGCTAGCTGTCTCAATTCTCCATGCAGAGATCTGAGGAGCAGTTAACCATAGTCCTCATAAATCCACCAGAGTTTAAAATTCCAACACAAAGAAAGCGAAAGGAAACTGACATCAGCGAAAAGACATGCATCTGGCGGAATTTCCTGCGGCACCAGAGCAATCCCGGAAGTGAAACGTCGTGGATATAGACTATGGCAATGCTGATAAATCGGTCACAAGTGTGGTTACACTCCATACAGACAGCGTTTGCTGCAATATAATGGTGAGGCAAAAGCGGTCGCGGTGTGTTTAACATTACACTTCCTCTGAGACAGACAGACACAACAGCTTTCTCTATGCAGTGGTGACAGACTGACAGGCTAAAGGTTGTAGGCAAGACAAGGCAACTTTATTTCTGTAGCACATTTTAGCAACAAGGCAATTCAAAACACTAACAATAAAGAGCAATTAAAAACAGTCATGAAAGCGATAGAAAATAAAACAGGCTAAAATAGAAAAGGATACACAATACAAGAATAAAAGTTACAGTGCAGCAGTGTTTCCCATACGTAGGTTCTACATGGGTGCCCGCAAAGGTAGATTTATACCGGCCTACTTAGATAAAATCTGAATTAAATTTTTTTCCAATCAATGATGTTTTTTTTGTTGTTGTTTTTACAGCGCACACAGACCAGCGGCCTCCAGCCCCTCCCCTTTGTGAAGTTGCGCTCCATGTGCATTAATCAGCGATTCACTTCAGGCTCAGAGGCTACGCTAGTAGTAGCAGTAGCAGCAAGCTGCTGGTGGTGTTGTGGCTTTCCGAATTAACTGTACTAATAAACTGTAGAAACATTTATCAGAGTCTGGTTGTTCACCCTCTAAACGGCAGTCTCCTCCACGCCATAACTTTATGATGGAGTTAACTGGAGCTAACCGAAGCTAAATCGTGCTAACCAAGCACCTTCAGTTCCTGTTCTCTTTGTCTCCGTGCCCGTATTCATTAACTGTACTTATGGACTCTTAGGGCTGGGCACCGGAAAAAAATATTTCTCTTTCGGTACCAAATTCAAGTCTGAGCGCGAAAGCGCAAGCTTATCTGTCCTCTCTGCATAGTGACAGAGAGCGGAGCTCCGACCGACACACACGCACAGAGGTGCGGACGGAGTAAACTATGTCGGCTCTGCAGTTTTGTTGAAGTCATAATTGTTGAGATTTATAATAACATGTAATTGTCTGTATGGATTATATGGTTTTAAGTAGGGGTGTGCAAAAAAATCGATTCACATTCGTATCGCGATTCAAGCTCTACTGATTCAAAATCGATTCATAGAATTCTAAAAATCAATTCATTTTTATTTTCGTTTTGTAATGGCGTGTATGCTATTGTCCTGAAATGAGTTTAGCTCGCCATTACCATAGATGGCGCTGCGTCGAATTCACACTGACGCCTGGGCACTTGTTCAGGGTTGTTGCACCATTTTAAAAGTAAAATGTAATGCTTTTTAAGACCTCAACAAATATAATTTAAGACCCAGAAATGTCATAACAATTTCTTTGGAATACTCAATTTATTGCCTCCTACAACGGAAATCAAAACTTAAAGTTTTCCATTTGTTATCAATTATGTGCAATGTGTAAACTCTGCAAAAATACTTTTTCATGAGACCTTTTTTTCAAATTAGGAGACAGCATAATAACTAACAATAACCCTTCCAACACTGTTTGGCCAATTTAGATGTAAACACAATCAAAGCTCACAGTTGGCATTTTCATTTTGTTCCTTTGTGATGCAGAACAGAGCCAACATAACATACATAAATTGGATTACACTAAACAACACAATGCATTGTATGAAGGAACCATATAGAATAATGAAAATAACACTTAAAGTGGACTCCATCGTGGCTCAGTGGGAGACAGAATAATAATACTTCCAAGACTTAAAGCAGTCTCCATCATAAATAAGCTCAACAGCATCCCAAATTCTCCTCAAGACGTGGCTTAGCTCTGCCGCTCTCTTCTCAATTTCACGGTCTAGGTCCACCAACTCCTCTTTCTTTTCCTTGCAATAAACCACATCTACCACCAGTTACACCCCTTAAACTCTGAGCTAATGTGTTGTTACCTGTTACATTGTCAAAGTACGACTCTGCCCGGAGTGGCAGCACTGAGCACCGGGGGAGTGTTGGTGTTTACACCGCTAGCATATGAGCTTTGGGCCGCACTAACGTTACTCAATTTCACACAACACTTAGTATGAATAATAGTATGGGATTTCAAACACAATCGTAACGTTACTTACACTGAAATGACCCAATATTTGGAGTGACCCATGAACTCCAACCCATAGTAGCGGGAGATGACATGGTGTGTGCCAGTCTCATAGTAGTAGTAGTAGTAGTAGTCCAGAACCGCAAATGAAGGTCCATTTGTTTGCTCTTTGTCGTTTTATTCATTCTTTCGTCAAACATGACAACATATGGCTTCTCACTAACGCTGCACGATAGCTCCTACTTGATGAATGAAGCGATGCCATATTTGGCGACATAGGCAGTTTTATTTTCACCACAGGTGAATGACTTTGCAAGCTGCGAATCAGGGAACATGGCAGCAACGACGCCACGTATGTCCTCGTTAGATTTAAATTAATTGTGCCTTGTCACAGTATGGAGAACAAACAGTACCTCTGCCTTTTGGATGTCTGGCGGTGAAATGAAACTTGTTATAGCCGTCTGAACTTGTAAGGTCGTTAGGTCGTGCTGCAAACAATGCAGGGATTAGCTATGGCTAGCTACTGCCACGTACCGCTGGTGCTTTCCTCCTTTCGTATGCGACTCGACGGCTTTGAGCCCCATAGTCCCTAATGAAAAAGTTGTTTTGCAGAATTTACACATCGCCTCATTGTTGATTTCAGCTGGCGCCAACCACCTCCTAAATACATCCTCTTCCATCCACTTGTCGTTAAATTTGCACTTCCCCATCTTCTTTGCATGTTGAACCTCACCTCGACAACCGCGTAATGGCGGCATGCAGCCCAACGTCAGCGTCTGTAGCTGACGTACCGTAAAACAGCTATTTAACGGGGAGACTCATTTCACACCATATTAAATTAATCAACTATTAGATGTTTTATGGTGGGCCACTGTGCTTTCCCATCATCATTAAGCGCACTGGCTGAAAATGTAATACCTACAGCAACTTTACGGTAAATTTAAGACAATTTAAGACCTTAATTACCCGGATTTTAATTTAAGACATTTAAAGACTTTTTAAGGACCCGTGGGAACCCTGTTGTTATGACAAAAGAAGAATAAGTGCAGCAGAAGTAGTTTAGTCGGCACAAACAATGGCAACCCTCACAGAAAGAATTATTCAACCTGCTTCATCCTCATTGAAGACGAGAGTTTGGGCACATTTCGGCTTTTGTAACCTCGAGGGGAAGACGGAACTTGATAGGAATCATGCTATACAGGTGCTGGTCATATAATTAGAATATCATCAAAAAGTTGATTTATTTCAGTAATTCCATTCAAAAAGTGAAACTTGTATATTATATTCATTCATTACACACAGACTGATATATTTCAGTGTTTATTTCTTTTAATTTTGATGATTATAACTGACAACTAATGAAAATCCCAAATTCAGTATCTCAGAAAATTAGAATATTACCTAAGACCAATACAAAAAAAGGATTTTTAGAAATGTTGGCCAACTGAAAAGTATTAACATGAAAAGTATGAGCATGTACAGCAGTCAATACTTAGTTGGGGCTCCTTTTGCCTGAATTACTGCAGCAATGCGGCGTGGCATGGAGTCGATCAGTCTGTGGCACTGCTCAGGTGTTATGAGAGCCCAGGTTGCTCTGATTGTGGCCTTCAGCTCTAGAGTTAAGGTCAGGCGAGTTTGCTGGCCAATTAAGAACAGGGATACCATGGTCCTTAAACCAGGTACTGGTAGCTTTGGCACTGTGTGCAGGTGCCAAGTCCTGTTGGAAAATGAAATCTGCATCTCCATAAAGTTGGTCAGCAGCAGGAAGCATGAAGTGCTCTAAAACTTCCTGGTAGACGGCTGCGTTGACCTTGGACCTCAGAAAACACAGTGGACCAACACCAGCAGATGACATGGCACCCCAAACCATCACTGACTGTGGAAACTTTACACTGGACTTTAAGCAACGTGGATTCTGTGCCTCGCCTCTCTTCCTCCAGACTCTGGGACCTTGATTTCCAAAGGAAATGCAAAATTTACTTTCATCAGAGAACATAACTTTGGACCACTCAGCGGCAGTCCAGTCCTTTTTGTCTTTAGCCCAGGCGAGACGCTTCTGACGCTGTGTCTTGTTCAAGAGTGGCTTGACACAAGGAACGCGACAGCTGAAACCCATGTCTTGCATCCGTCTGTGCGTGGTGCTTCTTAATGCACTGACTCCAGCTGCAGTCCACTCTTTGAGAATCTCCCCCACATTTTTGAATGGGTTTTGTTTCACAATCCTCTCCAGGGTGCGGTTATCCCTATTGCTTGTACACCTTTTTCTACCACATCTTTTCCTTCCCTTCGCCTCTCTATTAATGTGCTTGGACACAGAGCTCTGTGAACAGCCAGCCTCTTTAGCAATGACCTTTTGTGTCTTGCCCTCCTTGTGCAAGGTGTTAATGGTCATCTTTTGGACAGCTGTCAAGTCAGCAGTCTTCCCCATGATTGTGTAGCCTACAGAACTAGACTAAGAGACCATTTAAAGGCCTTTGCAGATGTTTTGAGTTAATTAGCTGATTAGAGTGTGGCACCAGGGGTCTTCAATATTGAACCTTTTCACAATATTCAAATTTTCTGAGATACTGAATTTGGGGTTTTCATTAGTTGTCAGTTATAATCATCAAAATTATAAGAAATAAACACTGAAATATATCAGTCTGTGTTTAATGAATGAATATAATATACAAGTTTCACTTTTTGAATGGAATTACTGAAATAAATCAACTTTTTGATGATATTCTAATTATATGACCAGCACCGGTATGCTGGCTTTGCAAAGCGAAAGTTAAGTATTTTGGAAACACCACAAACTTGAGAACTCACATGGTACGCCATCACCCAGAGTTTAACATTAAAGACGTGGACGAACAACAACCTAAAGTACCTAACATGCCAGTCAACCAATGCACTCTTTCAATGCTCTAAACTCCCACTGAACTCTGAACGAAAAGCTCTTTTTATTTTATACTTGAATTAAATGTATTTGAAAGCTTGCCAAAGCTTGGCAGTTTTTAGTTACAAAAGTTTTTATTTTTGTATGAAGACATATGAAGTCATATCAAACTACATTTAATTTGTTGTTTCTTTTCTTTTAAATTGTATGTCTACTGCAATCGTGCACCCCTAGTTTTAAGGTTAAGTTCTTAATATAGGCCTATATAACATTTGGGCTCCAGGTAATCAGGTATTTTATCTGCTGAACCATAAAATGTATTTGACAAACCAACCACTTAATTGACGAAGCACATTAAGGCTACACATCTCTATCATCTTTTAGTCTGGATTGTTTAATATGTAAATAGTTATTTCTTTAAAATATCGCTTGTATAGTCATACATACAGGTGAGCGATATATCGTTTAGACGATAATATCCAAATTGTTGTCTGGACGATATGCAAAATTGGGATATCGAATATTTCATAATTTGTACAATCCGACCCCCCAAACATGAAAAGAGCTGAAGGAAGTTAAAGAGAAAACAAATAACGCACACTATAACCTTCCAAACCATTTTATGTAGCGATTTTAATACTGTAGGGGTTTGTTTGACTGTATTTTTTGTACAAAATCACGATCGTCCCGCACGAGAGTAAGCTGCTACTACCTGTGCGTTATGACTAGGCCTGTCACAATAACAAATTTTGCTGGACGATAAATTGTCCCAGAAATTATTGCGATAAACGATAATACTGTCATGGCGCGACCATTTGCATCTAATATAATGATAATGGCATAATAATACAGGTACACCTTTTCAAAGATCAATACACTTTTATTTCTAAAGAATATTTAACACTGGAATTGGAAGACATTTTAAATATCCACAATATGTCTTTGATCTCCTTTAGTATGTCGTCTTTCACGCTGATGTACAGTTGTGGAATTGCCGTTCGTGACACGTAAGTTCTCAGGCTACAGACTCTGTACTACATTTTACAATTATTTAACACTAAATATTACGCACACTGGTGCAACTCTGACATACTTTTCACACTCCGTGTCCGCGGACAGCTGTAGGCTTGTACCGTTAATGTTCTGTGCATTGTCGGACACATGCAGCCACTTTCCTGAAACCGCTTGCGAGACTGACAAGTCCACAGCGGCGTGTGTGTCTGAGCCGGTCTCCACAGCCTCCACCTGCAGGTTGTCAGCTGTGTGGTTTGGAATGAAAGGAAGAAAACGGGACGCCGAGTAACACGGGTGATATCGCTCATATACTTTCTTTTTGACGGCGCCTTAACTGCAAAGTGTTGCGGGAAACACTGCTCCAACTCACAACTAGCGTTTGTCTGTCTCTCTCTCCGCCTGGAGTCCCGCCCCCACAAAGACCATGCGACTGACAAGAGGGTTCACTCCTTGTTACGCTAAGGAACCAAGAGTGGTCCTCCAGTCTCTTTGGTAGAGAGAGACGAGGAAAACAAACAAGCATGCAAATTATCGCGGCCGGAAAAATTATCGAGCTCATTTTTTTTTTATAATGCGATAACTCGATTTATTGACTATCGCGACAGGCCTAGTTATGACGTTCACTCATGTCAACAAAGATGGCGGTGCGCGATTGTCCAGCGGCTCTCCTGTCGGTGTATATTTATACAAGTACGTACAGCCACACTGAACTAATCAATACAGGACCACGATACAATACAGCCGTTACGAGAGCCTTCCAGGCGGCTCATAACATCCCGGAGGAAATAGCCTGACCAAGCCCTCCAGGTTGTTGTCGGCGCTAGCACGCCGAGCTAGCTATCTACCGGCAGAATGAGAAAATAACTCGGGCACGACCAGAGGCGGAGGACTGCATGTTTGTGCATGGAGTAACAACTGCAGGATCGTTGCCCAGTACGGCTCACCTGACCTGGAACCCTGTCGGTAATATACTGACCATTTTATTTACTACGAAAACAGCACACTGCTGTCTACATAGCCCCCGATGCTAATGTTAGCAAAAGTTTGGTTCACTGCTAACCATAGTGAACAAACTGCAGCGCGATCACCTGGATACGGGATACAGGGGACTTTTACAAGGCGTCCTTAAAGTCTGTTCCCCTCCAGCTTTCTCCTAGCATGTAGATTGTGTTACTAGAGGGAAGAACACACTAGACCATGTATACTCTAACATGAAAAAAGCACACAGAACTGCACCTCTCCCTCACCTGGGCCAGTCAGATCACATCCAACTCCTGATCCCAGCATAAATCCCGGTCAGAAGGACTATACAGCCAAGTAGAAGGACTATCAGAACCTAGTCTGACCCGGCCCTGTCCCAGCTCCAGGACTGCTTCCAATAAGGACATGGTTGTGTGCAATATGTTACAGAACAGAGCCCTTTGTTTATTATTATGATTTCATCTGGCTTGTACATTTTCCCAAGAGAACCACCCAAATAGCCTCCGAACAGGGCTTCTTTTAACTTCTAGAAGGATTTCTAAAATATCGTCTGAATATCGATATCGAGATATTGAAAAAAAATAGAGATATTCGTTTTTGTCAATATCTCCCACCCCTAGTCATACATTTCTATAAATAGTTCATAAACCTTTGTTTTGACTAGTTTATTACTGAACCCAGCCATCACATCCTGCTCCACCCACCAACAACAAGTAAATTCTCAACCTGTGGGAAACAGCAGTGTAAGAAATTAATAATAATTTGATTTTATAGGGTAAAGAGGCCCAAATTGCAGACTTTAGGGAAAGGTTTGTGAGAGGAGATGGGTTTTATTTGTCTAGCATGTAAAATGAATAAATAAAACAACCAAATGTTATATGAATATGATGATTAGTTTTGGGATTATTTTTAAAACGTAAATTATTGTTTTTTATTAAAGAGGGAAAGAGGTACTGTTAACGTTGGCTACCGGCACCAAATTTTAGGTACCGGTAAAAATGTGAATGGTACCCAACCCTAAATACGCTACAAGGTACCATTTCTTTAATGCCACTTTAAAACGTGCTTTGTGAAACAATCAGCAAACACACGGTTTGCGTACACAGCGGCACAGTGTCAGCCACACACACGCAATGCATGTGCGGTGAAGAAAGAAAGAGAAAAAGAGAGTAGGATGTGTGTTTGTTGGTGAGTATGAAGTTAGCAGTAATGTTACAGTCTGTGAAAGTTACAGTCTGTGTACAGTTTATCTGCCGGTCAATAAATGCTACAACTCCTCAAGACCCTGTGTTCTTGTGTCTTGCTTGCTACCTGCTGGTTAAAGTGAAGGGGGTTAGCAATCACGGAGCTACACTGTATCAGGGGGGGAAAAAAGTGTGCGGCTCCTACATTGTTACCACTAGGGGTGGGCGATACATATCGTTTACGATAATATCATTGTTGTGTTAACGATGTGCAAATTGAATTATCGAGTATTTAAATTACTTAGAAAAAAACACTTCAAAACACGCATTGGAACACTACACATTCACTAGTGTCAACAAAGATGGCGGCCCGCGATTGTGCAGCGGCTACTAGCTCTCTGTCGGTGTATATTTATACAAGTACAGTCACTGATACAACACGGCCGTTACGAGAACCTTCCAGGCGGCTCATAACATCCCGGAGGACATAGCCAGACCGGGCGCTCCGTGGATTGTTGTCCGCAGCTGGCAGGCCGAGCTAGCTACCGGCAGGATCAAGATAAGCACTCCGGCAAGACAAAGGGCGGAGGACTGCATTTTTGTGCATAATGGAGTACCAACCGCAGGATCGTTCCCCAGCACTGCTCACCTGATCTGGAAGCCCTGTAATTAGTGATGCACGATATATCGGCCGCCGATATAATATCGGCCGATATGGTCATTTTTTTACACATCGGTATCGTTCCAATGTCAAAATAGGGCCGATGAATAGGGCCGATGTGAATGATTCCTGTGTATTTGACGTGTGTGTGAGAATTTAGATCTAAATCTGACGACCTGTGGACGGCAGTAATATGTTTAACAGCGTCTATACTGCCGAAATCAGAAGAAGAAGAAGCAGCAGCAGCGAGTCTGGGGGCGGGGATGTTGGTTTTTGCAGACGGAATCTGCCGGCGAAGTGGGACACTGGAAAATTTAGTAAACCACCGGCCCTCGGTGGGCGGGGGAGAGATGAATGTTCGGAAATAAGAGGTTGCTGCGGCCCGCCGTACAGGTTAGTTTGAACAGCGGGCAGCAGCAGCGGCGGCCGGAGAGGGCAGCCACGGCGGACGGAGCGGGCAGCAGCGACGGCCGGAGCGGGCAGCAGCCGGAGCGGAGCGATCATGGGGGGACATTCTCAGCGGTGAAACGCAAACGGGGTCTGGAGTATAGCTAACCTAGCTAGGTGGAAAGCTAACGCTAGCACGCCACCTGTTCCATCAATGCTGCTTGCAAGTGTCTGCTCATTAGACAACCAACTGGAGTACATCCAACTTCAACTAAACTCCCGTCGCAAGTTCAGAGACTTCGGTTTTTCGTGTTGTGGAAACATGTTGCCGGGTAAGAGTGGAGATGGGCTGTATTAACACGGGCTTTAATAAGCTGCTTGTATCCAACGAAATGCTAACTGCTGGGGGAGTTTGTGACTAGTAAATGCCGACCATTATACATTTCACGCAAATGTACAACTGTGTTTATAATCGGCTACATTTAGCTATTGCACACACACGTAAAGTTCAGCTAACGTAGACTAGCATTAGCAATTGTTGGACTGTAAACACCTGTTTCGTATGTCGTTTTTATTTATTTTGAATGTGTAACCATTAGAGCCACGTTGAAATGTTGTTTCGTGTATATGGTTGAAATGACAATAAAACACATTTGGGTTGAGTTGAATGCTGCCTCACTGTCGGTCTGTAAACGGTAGGCATGGCTTGGGAGTGGAGTCTTTTAGGAGCGAAGCAAGTGCATTCTGGTATTTGGTGTCTTTCATCCATATGAGCCAAAAACACATTTTCTGGCTTATGTCGGCCTAGAAGGCACCAATTTCTATAATTTTGAGGGTTAGGCCTAACCCTAAAGTACTTGGAAGTTACTGTACTTACAGTTCAGAAGACTGTAAAAGTCAGCGTCTGTTCAGTCCAGTTTGTTCTGGCTCCATTTTCACATTTTACCTTTTTCAATACTTTTGGCTTTGGCCATTTAAGGCCTACTACTGTACTTTAAAGTTTTGAACTGTTGTACAATGTTCACAGAATGCAGTGACTTGGTCTCAAGTGAGTTAGATGTTTATTGTGAATACTCTTGGCTGGTTGGCTTATTCATAGTGTGAATTCAGGACACACTTGTATCCTACAGAGATATCGACATCGGTAAATATCGGTATCGGCCATAACAGAAATATTAATATCGGTTATCGGTATCGGCCAAAATTTTCACATCGGTGCATCACTACCTGTAATATACAGGCCATTTTATTTAACACGAAAACAGCACACTTCCGTCTACATAGCCCCCGATGCTAACGTTAGCACAAGTTTGGCTCACTGCTAACCATAGTGAACAAACTGCAGCGCGATCACCTGGAGGGGATACATATTATAGCAGGGGACTTTAACAATGCATCCTTAAAGTCTGTACTCCCCAGCTTTTTCCAGCATGTAGATTGCGCTACTAGAGGGAAGAACACACCAGACCATGCATACTCTAATATCAAGAAAGTATACAGAACTGTGCCTCTCCCTCACCTGGGCCAGTCAGATCACATCCAACTACTCCTGATCCCAGCATAAATCCCGGTCAGAAGGACTATACAGCAAAGTAGAAGGACTATCAAAAGCTGGCCTGAAACTGCCCTATCCCAGCTCCAGGACTGCTTCCAATAAGGACATGGTTGTGTGCAATATGTTACAGAACAGAGCCCTTTGTTTATTATTATGATTTCATCTTGCTTCTATGCTGCACAATTTACATTACAGCAGAGTTGTACAACTGAATCAGAGTTCAATGTTCCTACGCTAGTTCAATTAGTATTAGTATAGTATTAGTATTTTATGTCTTTGAATTGTTTTTACTTGAATACTTACATTTTAAAGAAAATAAATAAGAACTGTTTTCATTCAACATTGTGCCCATTATCATCATCAGTGATTAAGTAAATCGGACTTTTAAAAACACATTTTTAAAGGATATCGTCTAATTATCGTTATCGTCAAAATCACCAAAAATAGAGATATTTTTTGTCCATATCGCCCACCCCTAGTTACTACCAATCCATGCAGATAGCTTGGTGATGTCTGAAGACAAGTACATTTTTAAAGGGGAAAGGTAAGTTTGCACTTTATTAATCCCAATAGGGAAATCATCTCAGTTTGCTTTTGTTAATAATTGTTATTGTTAAAATAAAAAACGTATTTGAATGATTCCTTTGTCTTTTGTAGTCATTTTTTTTTAAAGAAGAAAAAAATAAATTTTAAAATAGCTGTGCTATGAAAAAATATTGTTTTTATTTTTAGGACATACCACTCAGCCTTATTTTCAACTTATTTTTATAGTGTCTATCATTCGATATGGTAGGCATTTAAATTTCATCAAAAAAGTATATAATGTCCACATACCTGGAGAAGCCCTTGCCACAGACAGAGCAAATGTAAGGCTTGTGAACTCCACCATCATGGGAGCGGACATGGTATGTCATGCGATCCTTCCTCTTGAACCTCTGCTGGCAGATGGGACACTCAAACGGCTTCTCATCAGAGTGCGACAGCTTGTGGCGGTTGAGGTGGTACACATCTCTGAAGGCCTTACCACACATGTCGCAACCATGATTCTTTTTCACTGGTTTGGGTGGCTTCTTAGGGATGCTCTGCTGCTGTTGGTGTTGCATTGGGGTCATGATGCTGGTGCCTGTGGATGTTGACGTTGTGGCTGTAGTCAGGATACCAGCTACTGTAGTAATGTATGAAGGATTTCCGCTATCCTCACGTGGTACAGTGGATATGAGTGGCACCATGGTGGGGGCTGTTTGTGTCTTCTTAGGCCGTGAAACCATCTTAATGCCAGTATGGCAAGACTCATGCCGCCGGAGGTGGTAGCTGTCCCGGAAAGCCTTGTTGCAGTAGCCACAGATAAAGGGGGTCTTTGATTTGGGTTCCTTTTTGACCACTGCAACTGGAGGCCCTCCACCTCCTCCTCCCCCAGTTCCACTAGCCACATTGTCTTTAAGAAGTTCTGCAGCACTGACGGGGGGTTTCTGGTCCAAGGGAATGGGCAGCACCGGTTTCTGATCAGGCGGCTCTGTTCCAGAACTGAGCAAAGGCAAGAGGCTGTTTCCGGCTACTTGGTGCTGGTGATGCAGAGCCTCATTGGCCTGCTGTAATGAGAAAATAAAATTATGTTAATACACATCAGTGAACCACATATGACGTAGTGATGGCCACATAAAGCCTTGTGAACCATTTTATTTATTTATTTATTTATTTAATGAGGCCTCCAGATGGCGCTTTTGGTTTAAAGAAAAAGGCTAAAGGAATAGCAATTCAGCGTAATTTCAACACACTGTTGAACAGAGAGCGCCATCTAGGGGGCCCAGAAAATAAAGAAAATAGTTTACAAAGCTTCATGCAGCTTTATTTGGCCATTACTAATGAAAGAAAAAAGGGGAAGTGTTTCTGCTCCAGTGTAAAATATTAGCCATTAAAACAGCAGAAATAACATTTATATCTTGGTTTCAACAAACTCTTTTCTCCAGTTATAAAAAACACTGTCACTTTCAGTGTTTTCCATACATTGATTTATTTGTGGCAATTTTTTTACTATTTAAAATGGGTAAAATCTTAGTGCTGTCAGAAAGTGTCAGACACTGCTCTGTCAACATACATTAATGTTAATCACGTTGCCATATTGCTTATTACCAATGTAATATGGCGGCACAGGTTGCTAATGTAACAGTACAGCATTTTCTCCTCAGGCAAAGTGAAAAACAGCGACGAAAGCCTCGACGGCTGATTTACCATGAAAACCCAGTGAAATGTGACAGCTACAGCTGCTTGGAAAACAGCGTTATGGGCACTGAATATGATGAATTGACTGTTTATCAGACCCCAGATAAGACAAGAAGCTAATGTTATTGAACCCTGGGGTCCTTCTGCCTTTGACTCCTTGCTGCAGGAGATGTATTGCCCCCACACGCTGTATTAAAAAGTTTTCCAGGTTAGTGGGACCGCTCAAAACCAACATGAAAAAAACATAGTAATGTCCCCTCAGAATTTTGTTTTTTTGCTAAATTGTATGTAAAATGAGCGGTGACGTTAAGTCAACGGTTTCAGGTAAAGCTATTGTTCATATTTTGGCACAATGTTTAGTAATGATTAGGGTTGCAACTAATGATTATTTTGGCTGTCAACTAATCTGTTGATTATTTTTGTCAAGCCCTCGATCTCCGTTTCCTTTGGCTCATGTACCGGGCTCCAGTGCATGTTTTACCTCACCTGCTCAAGTCAGTACATCTGTGAATATCACCTAGTTGTCCTGTCTCTGCCTTAACATAACTTTAGTTCCCATAGCAAATTAAAATAAAATATATTAATTACATAATACACTAAAGTACAAATGTAGCGCTCTAGCATCTTTGGTCCTGCGCCAACGACAAGACGTTGGAATAGAACTTCACCGGTCATTTCAATGACAGCTTTTAACAACGTAGCTAATATTGAAGAAATGTAACAAAGTATTATTATTGTCAATTATAACATTATTGCCTCAGCCTTTTTTTTTTCTTGTTATCACCGAAATAGCAATATCTATGTAATTAGACTTCCATGGAAAGGGGGTATCTAATTATCTAACAGCCAGTGTGGGAAATATTGAGTGATGCGGGAGTAGGGATGCTCGATTATGGAAAAAAATTATAATCACGATTATTTAACACAATTACTCATTAACATTTGGATATAATGGATATGAATGGTGTCCAGGGTATAATCTGTTAGTGTCATTTATCTCACAGAGAGAGTCTTTGGATCAGAATAAAATCAGTTTTACTACTGTGAGTCGGTTCAGCTTTACAGATATCACACATAACGTTACACAGCTAATGAACAGTTCCACAGGCATAACACAATGTGCATCTCACATCACATGTTCACTCACTATGACCACTACTACTGTCATTACTAAACATTGTGCCAAAATATCAACAATAATGCTTCAGTGGGCTTATTTGCTAGCTAACCTTTGGAAAAATCCAGCACATAGACTGTACCTTAGAGTAACGTTACGTGAAACCGGTGATTTAACGTCCCTGCTCATTTACATACAGTTTAACAACAAAACTAAATGCTGTGGGAACATTACTATGTTTTTTCATGTTGTTTTTGAGCAGAATGCCTATGCACTTCCACTAAGCTGGAAAAAGTTTTAAACAATAAGGGAATACAGCGTGTCGGGGGAATACAACGTCTACTACGGGGGGGGCAGAGGGACCGCAGGTAGGGTTAGTTAGGGAGAGCTACGTTAGCTGTTCCAAGACAACTGAGTTGGTTTGGGACTTGCCTCCCTGACTGGCTTCGGGAGAGGCGGATGTGCGCATGCGCGTGTCATTCAGAACACAAGACAAAATAAGAGTGTTCTTGCAAAACAGAACATGGCAAAATAATCGTTTTTTCTCGATTATACTATTTTGGTGATCGTTTGGGAGCCGAAAGCGAAATTCAATTAATTGCACAGCCCTATGCGGGAGCCAAAGACAGATGAGCTCACGACACTCACACATGCACGATTTGTTTTTACGAGGTAAGATTTATATATTTAGCAGCCTATATGGATTTTTTTCATAGAAGCGGTCTCCTCTCTTTGCGTCTCTAACATAACCTCTCTCACCCCAAGTGAGAGAGCGATACTGTGGCAAACGTTGCGGTCGATTTTGTGACAAAACGTAATACTACAGCATTGCCGAGGTCTATCAACACAGCTCCGCCGACCGGAAGTGCAAGCGGGTGTTAAGACCGTAAACAAAGAGAAGAGGGCTAACGTTAGGCTAAGCCAACCTTAGCCTTATCGGCTATCACTTCGCAGCATTTTCCTCACCAATGTACGTTCTTTAGCAAACCAAATTTATGAACCTCGGCTGCAGATCACCACTCGTAAATGTATTATGTATTATGGACATCATGATTTTCACGGAGACATGATAACAGCGCTGTGCAACAGCATCTGTTGTGCATACATGAGTGTAGATGACGTTACCTACCCACGCAGTAGGTTAACTAATCACTCAAGGACACTCTCCCTATCACATACACTGACCAACTCTGGCATAGTCGCTCTCTCCGCCTTTTCAACATAAAATTAATAAGTCATTGTGCGAGTGAGTTTTAAGAATTACTCGCACTGTCTCAAAAAATGGTTTCAACCATTGTGCGACCACAGTCAGAGTCACAGTAGTAAAACAATCCGATGCAAAGACTTTCTGTGAGAGGACATTGTAAGATGTATGATGCGTTTTAGAAACGATTGCAAATGATTCCCCCCGTCTGATAAACCGTTAAATTCAGTGTTCACAATGCTATTTTCCACGATTGCAAAGGGAGTTTATTCATTTACTTTTTTCTAAACAACACTTTCCAGCATTGGATGTAAAATCCATGTAGGCAAACATCTCTTTTTATTTTCCAAATGTGAACATGTAGTAGGGTTCCTGCGAATCATGCACTACAGTTGCATATATCAATATAAATTCCTTTGTTACGAGAGTAGTGAAAGTAAGAGCGAGAATGCAGCATTAAGTTACTGAGAAGCGTACGTGTGGCTGTGAGGAAAAAGCGAGAGAAAAAAAGAGATCCCAAAGACGATGTAAAGTGAGTTAACAGTTAGTGTTTCCAACACAGACTATTGTGTGGCGGTGCGCCTCACTATCAACACCGGCCGCCGCACATTGCGTTTAGTTATTTATTATAAATTATATTATTATTTTTAAAAGCTATTTAAAACTTTATTCTGCATTAGATTCGTTAGGCATTGAAGTAGGAGAGGAGGACAGCATTCAACAGCGTGTCCTCAGTTTTTGATACTTGATTGTTACAAAAATAAGTTACAGGTTAAGTTGGAGATCAGAGACCAACCGGTGTTAAAGCACCGTCTACTGACCAATCAATACTTGATTGATAACGGTGTCACCGTTCTTAGAAGAACGGGCGGAGCTCAGTGCACGGAGAGAGAGGGGTGCGCTCATTAAAGTTAAAACATTTAGAGACCGACAACCCCGTAAACATTCACTGATGGGTATCTTTATGAAAGATATAGATTTTAAGCGGAGGGAATTACATATAGGCTATTTGTCGGCTTCTTCAGCCGTGTGTTGCCAATACGCACATCAGTTAGAATTATGTTTTGATATTTTTTTTTATTTTCTCTCACAGCTTACTGCTGGGGTTGCAACTGAAATAAAAGGCTAAAGCAACGACAGTTCATGGAAAGCAAAAGTGTAATTATGGTCAGATCTTGTGCCTGACTGATGGGGAAGTGACTGTAGTCTAATGTAGGCTATTATAGTGGGTGTACTGTAATGTATATTGGCCAGAATCTGCCTTTGGGGGAGGAAGGGGGCAGATCATAGTGGGGGGGATCTGGGTGTCCTCCCTCATTTCCTGCATTCCGATACATTTTTATGCACCAATTTACGGTAAAAAAACAATACCTTTATTCAGCCTAGAGATGACACGGATGACAATTAAAAATTTATCAAAAATATAATGGAAAGTATGTTGTTACTAGGGATGCACCGATCCGACTTTTTCAGTCCCGATACCGATGCCAGGGCATTATGTATCTGTTGATACCCGATACCGATCCGATACGGTTGCTGAATTAATAATAAACTGTATACCTTCCATCTTATACCTTCCTTCCACCATGTGGAAGAGACTAAAGCCACCAGACCTTCCTAACTAAACATTACTTTCCTAACTAACACAAAATAACATAGATGTAATGTATTGAATTTTTGTTATTTAAAAAACAATTGTGAATTAAAATCGAAAATATAATGTAATCAAACTTCTTAAAATAAATTTAAATAAATAACAATAATGGGCCTTCAATAATGGGCCACCTTTTATATAGGTTGATAATGGCTTATTCTACGGTCAGGAGTACATAGAATATCACAAAAACATTTTAATGTCATCATGTTTACTAAAAGCTTTTATTACTAAAGGGTTTGGCTCCACAACATTATACAATAACTTTATATGAAGGAAAATCCATTAAACAGTTACAGAAGCTAAACTATTTTTATTGTGCAACGTAGTAAAATAAACTCAAACCGAATGAATAGCCTACACATACAAACAACTTCAACATTGTTTCCCTTTCAAAACAAAATAGTTGTAAGCTAGCTAGTTGTATAAACACTACCTTGGCCACAGGTAAGTTAGGTTGTTGTAGTGTGGTTGTAGTGGGCGACTGAACGTAGCTCCGCTGTCAGCCTCCTTCGCTGTTTGAATAATGTGAGTAGGTTGGCGGACGTATTTCAGCGAGGCAAGACATCTTAAATCCAGGTTTTAATCATTGCTCTGAACCCGTCTTTCTCAGCGGTCTGTAGCGGGACCGTAGATGGATTGCATTCCTAACGTTTCTCCGCTGCATGCTTGAAGTGACATGTCTTTAACGTTAGCACGGCCGAGTAACGTTACAGTACCGTTAGAGCGACAGGCAACAACAGTGGCTAAATTATGTCCGATTTTTTTAGAAACAAAAAACTTTGGAACAACAGACTCTGCTCTCTTGAGCACACGTTCTGGTGTATCTCCGGTCTTTCTTCATCCTCTAGCTAACTTTGTTCTCGGTTCTTGAATGTGCAGTAGCGACCGGAGCCTCTCCCAGCTTAACAGACTGTTATGTTACCTGGCTAGTTAGCTAGGCTAGCAGCTATAATGTTACCCAGTTGAGCGGTGTAGCTACATTTGTAAATGTAAAATTATTAGTGTTAGAAACTGTTTAAGTCACAAATTGTTATATGCTATGGTAGTTTATCCTAGTTACTACCATGACTGAGAAGGGTGAAAAACTAAGAGGGGTCCCAGTGCTGCGACGGAGAAAAAAAATAAAATAAAAAATAAAATAACTGGATCGGCCCGTGGATCTGTTAATTTTTCCGATCCCTGATCCAGCTAATTTTTCAATATCGGGGCCGATATCCGATCCTAATATTGGATCGGTGCACACCTAGTTGTTACGTGTCATTGGGCATTTTTAAGTGGGTATATAGAAATCCTGGAGCTTACTATCACCACTGGAAGTGATATTGATAGGCGTTGTGATTTACGCAAAACAGCGTCTGCTTTTTTTGTCAGCTTTCTTTCCTGCATATTGCCTGTAAAACCGTGTCTGTGTTCTTCTTATTTATGTAGAATTATAGTTTGCTCTTCTTATGTAAAATATGCGGCTCTGGTAGATTTTTGCGATTGGTCGTGGTGTGCAAACACCTCCTCTTTTATGTGAACGCGCGCGCCGCTGGATTGGGAAACCCCGAGTTGACTGAACTAGTTGATAACCACCGTCGTGACACAGGTTATGTGGGACCGCGGTTGTTATGGTTAGTGAAGCCGGATAACTGAAAGAAATCCAGGACATGTTTATCTTGCTTCGTAGTACAGGCCTCAGGACTTGAGTACTCCATCATTGGCCCAACTACACTTCGAGATGGGACTGCAGGGCCAGCGATCGAACCAGCGACATTGCGACTGGTAGACGACCGCTCTACCACCTGAGCAACAGCCTCCCCCATCAAACATCAATATGCTCCTCAGGATATTCCACATCAACCTTTCTGAAGGGCTGTGAGTTAGTCCTGATTTATGGTTTTGTGTTGAATGTGCGCTATAGGTACGTCTGTAGGTATGCCGTATACATTTCCCGCACAGAGTAAGTTTTGGCGCCCTCCAAAGAGGTTTTAGCCAGCGGCAAAGGGAAATCATGAGCGCGTCAAAGCGTCTGATTTTCAGCCGCTAGCCTCCCTCTCACACACAGACAATATATTTTACACATGCGGCTGGCACTGATTTGACTGGATCTGAACGCTCCACTGTGAAATTAGCGCTAATGGGATCTTCGCTTGCAGAGTCAGGCTGTACCTGACTCTCCCAGTGATCATGCTGCTCTGGGGACCGCAGCGCAGCGAGAAGCTGCTGCTGACGGTTGCAAAGATGTCAGTCTTCCGTCGGAGATCTGACTGCTGTCTGTTCATGTAACCGTGTGAGTTAAGTTAAACTGTATTCCACAAGGTTAAACTTTACAATAATCCGCGGTTCACATGTATGCTGACCGTAGGGGCGGTCCGTTACTGCACTGTATATTCATAGTTTTCACATGGAGGGCAAAAGGAAGCTGCCCTCCACTGTCTGTGAACGAGTCAGCTCAGCTTTTACCACACTGGAGCCTAAAATATCATAAAATATGCAATGTGCCAGTCTGCAGCGTTCTGAAACCTGCTAGTGTACACCAACATGACTAGATGAGAGGGTGCAGTGTTTCCTCCCACAATGACAAATTTTCTTCTGCCACGGTAACAGAAATAGGGCAGACGCACAATGCGGTTGCCGACACCCCCCGTTGGCTGCCACTCACACTGCAATTTAACAAAAAGTAGAACTATTCAGAGTAGGGCTGAAACGATTCCTCGAGTAACTTGAGTAATTTGATTACTAAAAATCCTCTGTCCTACGATTGTCTCCGTCATGCTGCCTGGCCCTGTACCCATACATCCACGCCCTGTACCGGGGTTAGCTACTGTTTCGGGGGAACAGGGCTTTGCGTTCTCCTTTACCTTGCTAAGGTAAGCTAGGTTAGCCTCCTTGTGTGCGCTTCTCAAATGTACTTTCAAATTCGTGTGATTTTTCCCTTTAATTAATTGTCCACATATTTTACCACCTTCCACTGCAAGGCACTTGCTTTTATCTGACATAGTCACAATCAAATAGGACTCTGCTTCTTTCTACTGACTTTCAGTACCGCCATGATGCCAGGCGAGGGGCACGGTCTATGTTGCGTTCAATTTGACATGGAATGTCGGAATTTATGGGTTCCCAGTTGGAAACTATATACGTCTATGGCATAGACCGTATAAAAACAGGTCTATGGTCGGAAATGTCAATATATAAAGTTATTTGCTCTGTGAAAGACATTGACAAAGACGAAAACTAAGGACATTTACTTGATAATTTTATTTTAGTTAGTTGTGCAAACAGACATTTCAGTTAGTTATTTTTTTTTGTAATGCCTTGTTTTTATTTCAGTTAACGACAATGATAATGGTTAACGATTATCTTGCGCGTGCACACACACACACACACACACACACACACACACACACACACACACACACACACACACACACACACACACACACACACACACACACACACACACACACACACACACACACCAGAGGTGTGTTACAACATGCAGCACATGCACCTGACTGGGAAAGATACCAGCTAGGTAGGCTACAATAAAACCTAAAAGTAAATATGTATCAATACTCCCAAGCGATATATTTCAATCTGATCTGTCTAGGTAGTCCACTCTCGTCCATCGCGCTGTTTACACAAACACAACTCTACTTCAAATACAAATGAATTACTTCTCATTTACATTTACGTTTATATATATATATATATATATATATATATATATATATATATATATATATATATATATATATATATATATATATATATATATATTTTATATATATCCTAGGCTATTTATTTCAGATAACTTTCATTTACATGTGTTGCAGCTGTATATTTTCAAACTGGTAAAGGAAACCCTGTCTTTGCATTTCATTTTAATCACATCTGTTTTAATAAAAGAGCTTGTGAAAAGTGACTGACTTAAAACTGAACATTTAGCACACTTTGTAAAAAAACTACAGAGTTATATATCGTGTATCGCCATTCAGCGCTAATGGCGACGCAAGGAAAAATTTGGGTGCACCTAAATTTTGTGCTAGTGCACCTAAATAAAAGGTGCACCAGTGCAACCAAGGCAAAAGGTTAGTCTGGAGCCTGATATATATATATATATATATATATATATATATATATATATATATATATATATATATATATATATATATATATATATATATATATATATATATATATTAGGGATGCACCGATCCACATTTTTTCACTTCCGATCCGATCCCGATACCTGAATTTGGATATCGGCCGATACCGATACTATTCCGATACCAGAGCTGTGCTTGCTTTAATATTATTATTATCATCATTATTGTTGTTTTATATGATGCTGAAATAAACTCATCTCAACAGGCAAGTATGATATGTACGTATGTATGCATGTATGTCCCAAAAGGCAACTTGAGGTAAGTATAAGGTCAGAAAAGGAAGTCAGAAAAACAGGAAAAATCCCATTCTGAAAACAAATGTAAGCAACTGTAAGGGTTTCATATTGATTGTCGTTTCAATATTTATTCTTTTCAGCTGGGGGCGGGGGAGCGGGTGAATTGGACGTCAGTGTACGGGCTTATCTGCTAATGTTAGCCGCCGACCGTTACCTTGAAACCATCCAGCACATAGACGGTAATGTAGGGTAATTTACGTCACCGCTCATTTTACACACAGTTTAACAACAAAACTAAACGCTGAGTGAACATTACTAGCTACGTTTTTCATGTTGGTTTTGAGCGGTATGCACCCCAACTAACCTGGAAAACCGTTTTTAAAACCGTAACGTTAATACAGCGTGTCGGAGGAATAATACAGCGTTCTCCTGCAACGGGAGGCAGAGAGACCGTCACCGTTAGCGTTCGCTAACGTTAGCTTCTTGTCTCATCTGGGGTCTGATAAACAGTAAATTCATCAAAGTCAGTGTGCCCAACGCTATTTTCCAATAAACTGTAACCTCTCTGAATTACGACTTTGCAAACATTGCATTTTGCTGTCTTGCTCTTCTGTGTTTCCAGTGTAAAGTATATCCACACAGCGGACATGTTGGCTATCCACAATGCTGCTCAATGCTATCCTGCTAGCTGGCTGCAAACTGTGGAATGGATTTCCTGAGCGGGGGCGTGCCTCATAACTTTGTGTCTCATTGAGCCGCGCCTCCGTTAAGGAAATCCATTCCACAGTTTGCAGCCAGCTAGCAGACTAGCCAGCAGGAATCACCTGTGGAGTCATTTCAGCAGACAACGTTAAAGCGCAGACATGGCTCATGGATATCGGAAATCTCCGCAGGTTGGATCGGGAAAATCCGATACGTGAATAATGCTGGTATCGGTCCCGATACCGGATCGGATCGGCCCCATCCCTAATATATATATATATATATATATATATATATATATATATATATATATATATATATATATATATATATATATACACACACACACTAGATAGAGAAAAACATGAATAAATATAAATACAAGCCCTAATGCCCCTAACAAATGCGGACCGTCCCAAATTTTTAAATTGTTTGTTTTTCTACATTATGGATGGAGGAAAATGGATGAAATAAAAACAGATTTCAAGGAGCAGAACATTTTTAACTGTGGTAGATTTCGATAAACCATTTTAACGGTAATTTCTGTCTAAAAATGTCCCTCTCCTTTGGTATTTCAATGTCTTTTACGTTAGCACGGCCGAGTAACATTAGCTCAACCAAGTAATGTTAGAGCGGCGGACAGTGGCTAAATTATGTCAGATTTTATAGAAATTTGAGAATACGTTGTTCTGGTGTATCTCCGGTCTTTCTTCATCCTGTAACTTTCTTCTGTTCTTGAATGTGCACTAGCGACAGGAGTAGGGCTGTCCCAAATGATAGGGCTGGGCGATATGGACCAAAAGTCATATCCCGATATATTTTGGCTGAATATCGATATACGATATATATCCCGATATTGTTTTCTGCAAAGTGAGAGCAGTTCAGTCAAAGTCAAAGCCAAATATGACATGTCATAAGTAGTTTCATAGAAACCGGCTATTTCAGTGAACAGTTGCAAAATCAAATGAATAAATAATAAACCGGTTTCTTCACCTGGTTCATGATTAAATGCTCAGCTGTTCAAATAACAATATAATGTAAACATAAATACTGTTTAACAACAGGAGTATCTTTTTTTAAAGCAAAGCTCCATAAGGTGCACATTTAAATAAAAAAAATATATCTTAAATAAAAAGCCTATAAAATAAAAGAGGCCAATCCAAAAGGAGTCAGCAGCTTGCTTGGAGCAAGGATCAAATTTTAGCTATATTGAGATTGTGATATGGTCTAATTTCATATCTCATTTAAAAATATATCAATATATTTTTTATATAGATATGTCGCCCAGCCCTACGTTCAGGGCTCGAGAGTGCGACCAATTTGGTCGCATATGCGACCAAAATTTGTAAGGGTGCGACTACGATTTTTCCTAGGTCGCACCGGTGCACCTAACGTCCTTGCATCCGCTGCCTCTCCACTAACGAAGCAATGTCGTTGATATGGATATGGTTTAATGTTGCGTTACATGACCCGTTCCTTCTGGAAAGCCGTGCCTGTGTTTGGATCTCTCCTCCGCGCAGCCCCCCCCCATTCACTCACACACCGGCCGGCTCACCTGCAACATGGAGAGACACAGCGCCGCTGGTCCAAACTCCCGACATTTGTCTACAGTTTTAATTGTTATTAACACAGCTGTACATTGTTAAGTATGAGAGGTAAACCTGTATCGGTACCATTGTTTCCGCTGGTAACTCTCTGTTACTGCGGCCGCCACGGCGAAAAACACATTAGAAGTTATTAAATGCAACTAGCTTCAGTTTGTTGAGTAATAGCGTGTAAGAGACGGAGCCTGCTGGATCATAAAAATGCAGCGCAGTGACGATACAGACATTTCATAGCCTACACAAGACGGGTGTAACGCCGCTAATGAGTCAGCTGTCACTCTCTGAGTAGCCTAGCATATGTTTCAGTCCATTGCACTCCCTCGGTCTTTATTTTTAATTTCTAAAGATTTCGGCCTTTATTTTGATAGGAAAGCTGAAGACATGAGTCACGTGATCGGCTCGACAGTGATGGCGGCTTAGGGTTTTAGCTCTCGGCCTAACCTCGCCAAATAGTTGTTTTTTTTGTGGTTCCACCATTGATATCTTGTTACTTTGTGCTCGATAGAGTCATTTGAAGCAGAATGGCAAGCAAGAGCAAAACTCAGCGCGCCGATATGGACGCAATGGCAGATGCGGTGCTTGAGAGACAGAAGGGCTACCTTGAGGCGCTTTTCTCTCGGAGCGACGAGAAGCTAACTGCTATACATGCTCAACTAGCATCCCTGACTGCGAGCCTCGGCGCTATCAGATCTGATGTGGACACTATTAAAACGGCCGTGGAGAGCAACTCAAATAGTCTCGACGGCCACGGCCAAACTCTCCAAGAGTTGCAGGTGAAGCTAGCAGATATGGAGGACAGAAACCGTAGATGCAATATTCGCGTTATCGGGCTAAAGGAAGGCCTAGAAGGCTCCAATGCTACTCAGTTTCTCTTGCGCTCTCTGCCCCAGTGGTTCCCGAACCTGTCGGATGTCCAGATCGAAATTATGAGAGCTCACCGAATCTACAGTGGCAGCGTAAAGGGGAACAACACCGACAATCGCACGCTGATTTTCAATGTGCTCCGTTACACCACCAGGCAGGCAATTTTGCAGGCGGCACGGAGATCCCCGCCCGTGGTTGCGGGGAGAAAGATCCGCTTCGCTCCAGACTACAGCGGTTTCACGGTCAAGCGGCGCCAAGCCTTCTCCCCCGTCATGGACTCAGCGCGAGCCAAAGGGTTGGATTTTTTCCTGATCTATCCAGCCACTTTGAAGATAAAAGATGGCCCACGATACAGAGCTTTTACCTCCGCTAAAGAGGCTGAGGATTATATGGCCCACGCTGCTCTCCCTCGGTCTGCAGTAGCAGAGACGTCCAGCATCGCGGAGAACGCCGTGGAGGAGGCTCAGGCTTAAGATGGCTGCCTGATGGACTTGGACTCTTGGTTTGTGTTGATCTCTTAATGTGAACTAGTTTTATTGCATTGTTATCTGATCGCAATGTTACCTTATACTATTATAGAGCCTGTGTCTCTGAATGACATATCTATCTTGTTGGAAAGTGTTCGCCACCAACTGCCCTTTTTGTTTTTGTTGACGAGAAATGTGGTTACTCCAGAGCTAATTAATGTGGATCCAAATTGATCTTACAAGCAGGTTAACAGGGCCCATATTCGCTGTACCCCTATGCTGCCCCGTGTTCGATCTCTGATCACCGACCTAGTTTTAGTGTTAGCCTAGCGGCTTCCCCCCTTCTCCCCCTTTCGTGTCACTGTCTCATGTGTCTTTGTCTTATGTCTTACGTGTTTTGCGGGTATTTACTTTGGATGCACTGTTGTTAGGATTCGAGAAGGTGAAGGGCAGTAGCATGTTGTTTTCCCACATGTGTCTTCATCTAATACCCATCTTTTTCGACAATGGGTGATCTTACATTTTTAGTTTGGAACTGTGGTGGCTTGAATGCACCTCATAAGCGCGCCAGCACCCTTGCCTTACTTAAAAAGAGAAATGTCGACGTTGCATTATTGCAAGAAACTCATCTGATGCAGAGTGATGCCGGCCGATTAGCCAACAGATTTTATTATACGATCGCATTCTCATCAGCAAGTTCCAAAACTAAAGGAGTGGCTATTGTGGTTAAAAGAAATCTCCCGCTTAGGGTTTTGTCCTCTTGGTCAGACAATGCAGGCAGAATTGTGGCTGCTGTAGTAGAATTGAGCTCTAGGAAGATTGCACTTGTGTCAGCCTATGCTCCAAATGTTTTTGATGGCTGTTTCTATAGTACGCTCACCAATCATATGCTAGAGTTAACGGAGTGTTCTTTTGTTGTTGGTGCGGACTTCAATGCTGTGTGGGACCCGAATACTGATCGGTCGAACGCAAGGGCCACTGGGGACCAGGCTCAGGCCACAAACGCTCTGAAATCATGGGCCAGCAGCTTGGGGTTTATAGATATTTGGCGTACGGTTAATCCCACCTGTAAGGATTTTTCTTTCTTCTCAGGTCGACATAAATCTTTTTCTAGGATCGACTTTCTTTTTGTATCCCCCCAATTGTTTCATTCAATCGACCAAGCGGTGTTACTCCCCATGGCATTGTCTGACCATAAAGGGGTTCTTTGCGCCGCCACCTTAGACCGTCTGTCTCAGCGTGCTCTTAGATGGCGCTTTAACGCTTCCTTACTGAAAAATGAATCCTACATCACCCAGTTTATAGCGGAGTTCCGGATATTTGTGGACATTAATGTCGGCTCTGTAGAGGACCCCAGAATATAGTGGGACGCGATAAAGGGATTTATCAGGAGCAACACCATACTGTTCTGCTCTAATAGGCGCAAAGCTACGTCACTGAAACTACAAAATCTTGAAGCAGAGTTCACCAGATTAGATTCACTGTTACAAACTAATTTTACGGAACGAATAGCTTTAGAGCGATCGCTAGTCAAGAAGGAAATAAACAACATTTTGAAACAAAACTCTGAATTTCTAATTCACAGAACAAGGCAGCGCTATTACTTTAGGGGTGCTAGACCTAGCCACCTTTTGGCAATGAGGTTAAGATCCTGTGATTATTTTGCAGATATTCCAGCTATTAAGTCTTCAGATGGTAATATAAGTACTGACCCTGTTGAAATAAATAAATCCTTTCAGACATTCTATTCAAATCTGTATGAGTCAGAGGTCACTTTGGATAAATCTCACTGTGACAGCTGGTTGAATCAGCTTCATTTGCCTCAGTTGTCAACAGAGGAATCAGCTAGCCTGGACAAATTGATTGCTATTGAAGAGTTAAAAGGGGCAGTACAGAATGCGCAAAAGGGAAAATCACCGGGCTTTGATGGGATTCCCCCTGAATTCTATGCAACGTTTTGGGAACAGTTGGGCCCTTTCCTTCTCGACATGATTAACTTCTCTATTGAAAAGGGTGAATTCTCTAGGGATGTTAACACAGCTTTAATTTCCTTACTCTTGAAAAAAGATAAGAATCCTACAGAGTGTTCTAGCTATCGTCCTCTGAGCCTGCTTAACGCTGATATAAAGATCTTTGCAAAGCTCCTAGCCCGCCGTTTGGAGTCTCATATGGCTAAACTAGTGAACCCCGATCAAACAGGATTCGTAAAAACGAGACTAGCAGCAGATAATGTTAGACGCCTTCTTCACATTGTTGATGCGGCGGAGGGCAGTAAGACCCCAATGTCACTTCTTTCTCTGGACGCAATGAAAGCCTTTGACAGGCTTGAGTGGCCTTTTTTATGGTCAGTCTTAGAGGTGATGGGCTTTGGTAAAACTTTCATAGGTATGATTAAAGTTTTGTATTCTAATCCCTCAGCTCGAGTCTTAACCGGACGCACCTCCTCCTCTTTATTTCCAGTTTCTAGATCCTCACGCCAGGGCTGCCCCCTGAGTCCTGCACTATTTGTCATCTCTCTGGAGCCTCTAGCTCAAGCTATTCGCCAATCTGTTATGGTGTCACCGAAAAACATTCGTGGTACTCAGCATCA